>JARFXV010001649.1:0-137500 GCA_031761425.1 Cosmopolites sordidus
TATATATATATATATATAGTTATATATATATATATATATTATATATATATATATATATATATATATATATATATATATATTATTATATATACTATATATATATAGATATATATATATATAATATATATATATATATATATATATATATATATATATATATATATATATATATATATATATATATATATATATATATATATATATATATATAATATATGTATATATATATATATATATATATATATATATATATATATATATATATATATATATTATATATATATATATATATATATATATATATATATATATATATATATATATATATATATATATATATATATATATATATATATATATATCTGTATATATGTATCTGTACACTACATGACTTCAATATAAAATAATTGACCACTTTGGTAATTAAAATAAAATATAAAATATTATTATATATATTTTTAATCTAGTGTCAAAATTGGTCTTCACTCAAACCAATAGGATATAAATAATTAAAACGTTATCAACTGAGTAGCTAGTTTGAATTTCCCGGTATACTTAAATCAATTTAAACTGTACCAAAATAAATTGGCAATGTCAACTACGTTACGACAATCAAATTGTTACAATAGACGAACAAGTATATACATATTTATTCCTAAAATGTCAACAAGTAATACATACAGAAAACATTTACTCCAACTATTCCGTAACATATCCATGAGAACTCTTGACTGAACCGGTTCGTTTTCAATATGTATGTAAAGATAAGCTCTATCTCTATATCGAAGTTGAAACCGAGAGTTAAGCCCAAAACCTTGCTCGTTCCCAAGGCACCTAATAAATAAATAAAAATGTCGAAGTAGAAGTTAGTTCGAATAAGTGTTAAGGAGTTATTGCATCACCATAAACGTTATAATTTTAATTCGACATCTTAATTTATGAATTATTTCTCTGTTCGTTTTATATTTGAAATATTTCATGATACAAATCAATGTTTCATATTTTTACACGCATTTTAAGGTGCTAAATAAGTGTTACCTAGAAAGTGTCATTGATGTATAAGATACTCTTTATGTTTATGAAATATATTTTTTAACTTTACTCAGATTGGTAATTTGCATTTAGTGCACATGAAACGAAGATAAAATGTGCGTTAATTAAAAGTTTTATCAAGACGCGTTGCAGTTTTCATAAAATTTAGCGTTAAATTATGTTAAATTACACAGGTCGACATGATTTTTGTAATACCTATTAAAACACCTTTTCACAGAAATGGCCTACCACGTCCCATTTTCAAGTACCTACTTCTCTGTTATATCATTGGCGCATTGAAATTATTTGTATCTGACCTTGGATTGGACAATGTAGGAATTACCATACGTTCTTAAAGTACGACAGTAGGAGACAAGGATAACAAAAGAACATTACAGTAAGAAAGAGTGGCCTCGTAGAACTTCTTTTGAACCTGGTGCTGCAAACAGAAAATATGCCCCTCTTGTTAATCCAAACAAGGTGCTTCTTCTGCCTCTCCATATTAAGCTTGGACTAATGAAAAATTAGTCAAAGCCATGTGCAAAAAAGGTAATGGTTTCAAACACTTAAAAAAATATTTCTTTAATTTAGTGATGCAAAACTAAAAAAAGACATATTTATTGGATCTGAAATAAGGTAGCTTAGCTTCTAGGTGATTTTCATTTTCAAGAAAAATTAAATGAAAAGGAATTGACAGCTTGAAAGTGTTTTGTAAATAAAGTCAAATGATTTCAGGGCAACAAGAAAGATGAAAACTATAAAAACCTCATAGATGAACTCTTGAAAGCCTGTGAAATACTAGGGTGTCGCATGTCCTTAAAAATGCATTTTTTACACTCCCATTTGAATTTTTCCGGAAAATTTGGTCGCAGAAAGCGACGTACAATTAGAGAAGTTTCAACAGAACATCAGGACGATGGAAGCAAGATACCACAGATGCTGGAACCCATCTATGTTGGGGGACTACTGCTAGTTTTTAAAAAGAGATAATGTTACAGAACATAAGAGAAAAAAGTGAAAATTTTTGTCGCTGTATGATATCTCATATAATACATTTTTTATTCGCATAATCCTGAGTAATGTCTTTGAATAGATTTAACACGATTTACATGTTTATATTAAATAAATATTAGATTGTAAAAATATAACGTCTGCTTTTTCCCCCTCCATCAACCCCCTGTAACAAAAAAATTGCACATGTTAAAGTAATTAGCTTATAATTTTCGGATTTAGGAGTACAAAATACTTCATATACATCTATTTTCATTAATGTTACCTCAAAAAAGTTTAAATTTGTTGACCTGTGTTATTTAATAGTAATAAAACATACCATATACCAACGGTTTGGGAATATTAATGTAATTCGATATAAGATTCATACAAGTTTATCTACTTATACAAATGAATTTAAAACATCTTAAATTTCATTTTTATAAAAACATAAATAAATTGTTTATGCATCTGCCTATATATTCCCCTACAAGAAAAAAATAATGCATTAAAGGAGGAATTTAGGCATTAGCACTATTTCAAAGGTATGAGGATATTAATACAGTAGTGACTCAATCGCCGTAGGATCGGGTGTTGTCACAATATTTTCAAATCAATATTTAAAGTTAACCAATTTGTTAGCAATTTAAGGGTTACGAAATATCATAACTCAAATAAAATGTATAATATATACAATGAAGAAAGAAAGATTATTTACATCATTTGAAAGAAAAAATAATCCTTACAGCAAGAGTCAAATATAAAATCCAACAAAAAAAATTAAAGTAGCAATTTTATATTGAACAATTGAGATGATCCCCACGCAAGGGAGTTAGCGACAAAAATATTTCAGTGTGTATATTTAAATTCCATTTAAGACCAAAATTGTATGTTGTACCCAAATATCATGAAATATCTTTTATTAACGAAGAAGACGAAATTAAAAATATACCACAACTTTTTCAACGTGTTCGGGTAAATAGGTTATAATGGTGTCAGTCTTTCAAACACTTAAATAGTGAACCTTTTGAACATTCACTTTAATAAAACAATTAATCATGTGTTTCTTAATGTGACTTGAATCGTTTAAAACGTGTTATGGTATGAAAAATTAGTGCTAGTAATGCCAACTTTGACATTAAACGACATTAACGTATATTTTTTCGTTTTTTTTGTATAAAAAACTGAATTTATGCCGAAACGTCGATTTCAAACGGCAATAATAATTTATTCTTTATAAAACAAAGTAGAAATTATAAGACAAGTTGAGTAAACTCAATTAGTTCTTGATTATTTTAATGAGAATCTACACTCAAGCGTTAAGGACGCTGGTAGAATTTTAAATATCCCAAAAAACACTATCTGGCTATGCTTGAAGAAAAATAATAGCAAACCTTTTAAACCAAAATTTTGAAGTTGGTGACAGTTGGTGACACTTGAAGTTGATGACAATGAAAGAAGAATGGAAAACTGTTTATGGTTATAAGGTATGTACATACAAGACCCTACATTTCTAAAAAAAATATTTTATACAGATATGAAGCCACTTTTACGACAAGTAAATAAATATAGTTTTTTGTTAAAAAATAGTCTGTAATTATTACAAAAAAATATTAATTATTATTATCGTAAAAATATCATAAAATAATATCCAGGACACCCAGTAATTGAGAACCATAAAAATTGGTACATTTTGGTTTAAGGTGGTGCTGGTCAAGAATCCGTTGTTAGTTTTTCTCTAAAAAAGCCCTAATGGTACTTCTCGAAAATAGGAGCCAAAAAAGTTGTCGCAGTTACCCATGATATTAGCAAGAAAACATGTGGTACACTTTCTTAATGCCGTTTTCCGAGATCTATCCAACAAAAGAAAGTTTATGAAAATCGGTCCAGAAAATAAAATTTTAAAGGGGTGCTAAGTCCTTATCCTGGACACACTGTATATATAATTAAAGAAAAAAACATATTATAAAGGAGTACTTTAATTTTATGTTATAACATTGCTTACTGAATATGTATTGCTATTCGTGACTTTCTTTACTATTGCTACTATGTAAAGTAATAATGTAATTTTATATGTCTTGTAAATTAAGCTTAAGCAATTTAGGACTAAATGTAGGTGGAAGTAATATTTAACCTTATAGAAATGTGATAGCTAAAATAAAATAAATTAATTTAATTCGCAAACTGACTCCAACGTATTCTACTTATATTAAAATTTATAACACCGGCTACCGATAAAAATAATCTTTAAATGGCTAGTTTACATTTTTTTTAATATTCACAGGCATTATTTTCCTTTCACCTCTTGTTATCATTTTATTTGAAAATTAAATGATATAATATTGCAATGTCAGGTAATATGACAGCAGAGCAGTAAAAAGTCCCCTATAACGAAAATTATATTTTGCGAGTTCAATTCCCGGAATGCTCGTAATTTGTATGTTTTTATTTTTTCTTTAGGCAAGATTGTAAAATCCGACAAGAAATCGCCCATCAGTCTCAGCAGCAAGCCGCCTGGGTTAGGCCGGATAACTCCTGAGATATCTTTTAGGTTAGTCACTCATCAGACCTTTGAAAAAACTAAGAGTTAAGTACAAAGCAAAAGTTGATAATCTCTGAAACAGATTAACCGAGATTCTTTAAAAAACTTTAGAAACCAATCAGGTGTGGGTCCAGTGCAAAACACTTTTTTGATTGAGACTTTTGGATTTCAGAAAAAAAATCCATAACAAAAACACTTTTCCTTAAGTAAAATTTGGAAATTATCTTGTAATAATTGCTAAATGCTACCCTTTGATCATGTACAAATTACACAGACATTATAAATGTTTTATTATTATCAACCGACGAAGCTTTTTTCATCATCATGGACACTTTGAACAATTAATCATTGGTGTTATAGTGTGAAACATTAGTGCTAGTAATTTCAACTTTGACATTAAACCACAATAATCTGTAAGTTTTCCGTTTTTTTGAAAAAAAAAACAAACAAAATTTATGCTGAAACATATAGAATAAATAGCTATAAAAATATTACATTTTATATGCCAATAAAACCTGAACAAAACAAAAACTGAATTCTTTCGATCGAAAAAAGAGGACAATCAAAATAACAATAAGAAAATTTCTGATCTATTCTGAAAAATTCTGACCTGATTTCCACGGAATTGGTTGCATTTTGGATACATGTTTCAAGGAAACTTTTTGTTCAAAAAAATTTAAAGAATCCTTGTTAAAATTTGTAAAAATACTTCCCTTCAGTTGAGTAAATACTAATAGCAAAAGTACGGTACAAGTCTAAAAAATTGTATATTCTTAAAAATTAGTAAATTAAAAATTTCTGTTAATACTTATATTTATTGCATTAAATTAAATGTAATTAAAAATATAAAGCATCTTATAAACTGTACATTGCCCAGTGTTTTCTCGTATCCGGCGAAAAAATTGATCAATTATCAAATTAAAATGAGTAGCTTGTAATGGGTCATTCAAACGGAACACTATTTGTTTGAGAGTCATTTTGTTTGTTTGAGGGTCATTTTAATTCTACATGCCCTGATATTGCATGCTGACTTAACTTCGATTGAAAAAGTTGAATGTTTTCTTGGGGCTATGATATGTAGCACCATTTTGCTAGAAATAAACATCAGACACATCATCAGACACACACACAAACATCAGAACATCAGACACATCTGATTCAATTCTGACCATAAAATGTTCACTGCGTATCTGCATATCCAGCAATATCTTTCAAAAATTATGGTTGATCGTAATGCATCGTTTCCAAAATAAATACCTAACACCGACTTCTTAAGGATGCAGAGCTTTGACATGAGTAACATAAGGATTTGCATCACCCTAGAAGCCCCTCGCCTCAGCAGAACATCCTCCCTCACGAGCCGCCACTGTATCAAACCAAATAAAACCTTTGATGTTCTGATATAGAAATATAGAAAATATATTTCTAACATAGGACTAGTTTTCTAACAGAACGAAATAATTGTTTACCGATTAAATAATGACGTGAATTTTATGATTATCCATATGATTTTAATGGGGAACTTGCATTGATTGTGCTGTATTTTTATGTGGTTAAAGAGATCTATTCGAGATGAAATTACGCGAACACATTCTAGACATTCGAACTGGTCGGGAGGTGGTATGTATTTATTTCTACACAAGTACAAGTTGTCTCCATTGAGACCTATTGGAAACAGTCATTTCTCACTGATGACTAGCATTGACGCTCTGAATGGGAACATATTTTGTAATGGTTTATGGAGAGCATTTTTAAAGACTGCGTGTTTGTCCGTTTTATCTACACTCGGCTGTGGTCAATTTATTATATAATATACACTTTTCTAGGCGTTAATCGTCCAGCCTGGCTAAATGCCCTGTAAATGTAGACGCCCTCCTCCTACGAGAAATTCAATCGACCAACAGTTCGCCCCAATGAGGATTTTCTTATTTGATCTTATAAGGTACCATTTGATCTCGATTATCTATTTCAGAGGACTTCGCTGTGAGTTTTCAAGAACCCTCAGATGTTTCCTGTAGAACATCCACGATTAATATACGTAAACAATCAAAGATACAATCACATCACGGTATACGCCACCTTAATTTTCAAATACAGGTCATAATTCCCGTAAACTTTATGTCGAAATTTCAAAAAAGCTCTAGAAGCACAGCTGATTCAGTTACGGATTTATGAGTCTAGATCCCCCTTAGAGTCAATGAGACTACGCGGGTAGCTAATGATTTCAGATGCTCAAGTGGTTAGCTTGATGCAAAAATGTTGTTAATGTGATAGCATGAATCACCATGAACAGCCTTAGTAGCCTTATTTGTGTTAATAGCCTCATTTGTATTAATCTTCAGGCCTTATGCTTCCTATAACCATATATATATATATATATATATATATATATATATATATATATATATATATATATATATATATATATATATATATATATATATTTCAAGAATTTGTTGAAGCGTAATAGAATCGTGTGCTACTAAAGTACAGCCATCGACGTACATGATATATACAAAAGATATGAATCTGATATTTTTTTGTCTTTACGTAACATTTTTTCTGATAACCTTGATAACTGAGTAAAACTTACGATCGCGATTTTTTTTCCATTTACGAACCACCTTCCAAATAACTCAAACTTTTAAAGTAATTATCGTAAGTGGTACCCTTTAACTTCAATATAAGCAAAATTATACATTTATCCATCTATAACTGGAAGAGAAAAAAACGAATTTAACTGTAAAATAATCAATTAAATGTTATTACCGCTTTTGAGAGTCATCGCATTCAGTTCGAATACAATAGGTAGGAAATGGCTAATAGAATCTAATAACTACCTCAATGCATTCCCAGCAATTTTTCAGCATTAAGAATTCAAGTTTGGCTTGTAGCAATAACCTTATTGTTTAACAGTTTCGTGCAAAAATTGTTCTCCGAGCGGTACACAATGGACTGTCCTCTTTTACTTTAAAGGTAGTTAACTTTTCATTGCCATTAAAATCGCGTTTTCTTTAACACACAATAATAAAGATGCATGGGTATCGCATTCTCATTAATTTTACCGTTGCAGAAAGAAGAGATATAATAGGACATATTTGATAAGAACAAATAATTATATTCAAAAAGATTAATTATTAAGATTTAGAAAGATAATATTATTAAAATTATTTTATTATTATTATTCACATATGGGCCCGGGTGGACCACGCGAAGTACAATTAAAGGCGTTTGTTGTTGTTAGCCTTCCTTTGCGTCCATACTAATTTCATTCTTTCGCTATGAGCTTTTTTCCTTTCGTCAGACCAAGTTGTTCCAGTCTTCCTACATTTTTCTCTCTGGCCAACCTTCCAAACGTCAACCTTGTGTCTGAAACAGCCTCTATCCTGAATTTCACTTTGTGTAATATTTGCTAATCTTTTAACTACCTCAATGCATTCCCAGCAATTTTTCAGCATTAAGAATTCAAGTTTGGCTTGTAGCAATAACCTTATTGTTTAACAGTTTCGTGCAAAAATTGTTCTCCGAGCGGTACACAATGGACTGTCCTCTTTTACGGTAAGTTAACTTTTAAGGTAGTTAACTTTTCATTGCCATTAAAATCGCGTTTTCTTTAACACACAATAATAAAGATGCATGGGTATCGCATTCTCATTAATTTTACCGTTGCAGAAAGAAGAGATATAATAGGACATATTTGATAAGAACAAATAATTATATTCAAAAAGATTAATTATTAAGATTTAGAAAGATAATATTATTAAAATTATTTTATTATTATTATTCACATATGGGCCCGGGTAGACCACGCGAAGTACAATTAAAGGCGTTTGTTGTTGTTAGCCTTCCTTTGCGTCCATACTAATTTCATTCTTTCGCTATGAGCTTTTTTCCTTTCGTCAGACCAAGTTGTTCCAGTCTTCCTACATTTTTCTCTCTGGCCAACCTTCCAAACGTCAACCTTATGTCTGAAACAGCCTCTATCCTGAATTTCACTTTGTGTAATATTTGCTAATCTTAGGTCCTCTTTAATTGCAGCAATCCATTTAATTATTTCTACTTTAGCTCTACTCCTATTTTTATAAAATTCGACTATTTGTCTAGTTAGCCTATTTGGATTCATCCGTTTTATGTGTCCGTAAAACTTAAGTCTTCTTTTTCTCATATCGCTATGTATATCTGTGTATTGTTTGATTTCTTGGTTTTCTCGAAGTCGGTATGTTGTTGTATTTATTTGTTTGGGGCCTAGGATTTTTCTTATGATTTTTCTTTCCTTCTTTTCAATGTCCTCGATGTCTCTCTTTCTATTCAAAATGAGCGTTTCTGCCCCATATAGACATTCTGGCTTAATAAATGTGTTGTAATGTCTCAGTTTTGTGTTTTTAGATAGGCATTTTTATTATTATTTTAATTATAATAATTATAATTATTAATATTATTTTTAATAATAATAATTATTTTATAATTATTTTATTAATATTACTTATATAGAATGTCAGAATTTGGAATACACTGTTGTGTTCAGTACATTGTGTCACGTCGCCATGGAAAAATACACGAGTTCATAACGCGTAAGTGTTCCCCATTTTTGGTAAAAATAACACAGGCCAATAGTTGTTTTGGTACCGGGGTATTTGTAGTTGTTATCATATGAATTTGAAGCCCTAAATTCTAATATAGTATATATTTTTTGCCTAGGAGCTCGAATTTCTAAGATATAACATTTTAATGAAATATACGTTACTCTGTTTTAAGATAAATTCATGGATCAAAGAAAAAACTAAGCACGGAATTTTTGTTATTATACAAATATTATTATACTAAACTCAAAATGATTTACCACTAAACACCAAATTACTTCTTTAAAGCTCTCGACGCTCGTTTCCCAAACCATGTTAGCATCATCAGGAGATGATTTAATTTAATTCTAAAACTAAACTATGTTCTATTTATATGATACCCCTAATTAATAACCATCTACCTAGAAAGCGTACTACCTGCCTAATAAAGCGTATAAAAAAAGGATAAAAAAGGATAAATAAAAAGAAGAAAAAAAGAGAAAATGAACCGCGAAGCTTACGGTTCCACCCACAGTTCATTTTTTCTTGCGTTTTTTTCTTTTTCTTCAATTATCCTTTTTTACACTCTTCATTAGGCAGGTAGTAACAAGGAAAGGTAGAGAGAATAATCATCGATGAGGGACAATACTCGTCCTCACAGAGCTCTGGTAGCTGATCAAACGTTGAGATCGGCATTTCGTGTAAGTGAGGGACCTGGCATCTTCCATATACTAAATCAGGATAGATATGGCCACTTGCTACGGTTATATCGATTGATTCCAGTACTATTTACTACGCAGAAATAACAGTAATCGAGGTGGTTTTTCGGTTCTATTCAGACCATCGGTACACTGAATTTTACTTTTTCTTTTCCCGGTAGTCAACTCTTGTAAATGTTCTGCACAAGTTTTACCTCATCACCAAGCCTAACACTAAACCATCCAAGATAAGCTCTCTTTACGATGTTATTAACAATTTTTCAGTTTTCTTTTAAGGTGTATTCTCCTTATATGTAGCAAAACACATCAGGATAATTTATACAACTTAACATTAGGTAGATAAGTGGGTGTATCTAAAAAAGTACAGCAGCTAGAGAAAAACTAATTTCATATTGAGATTTTGCACCTTAAATATAGCTAAAATTAATTTTAAAATCCTGGGAACTATTTTTTTCTTGTAGGTTTTGTAGGTACACAAAAAGGCAGGATCTCGGCCAATAAATATCCTCAAGTGATTCAGAAGTTACCTTCTCAGATCACTCAGCTACTCAGAAGGAGTGACAAGGCCCTTTTTTTTTAAGACGATGATGGAAATCGTGTTATCAATAATTTTAAACACTATATGATTATGCTATTAGAATAACTTTTACCCAAATTGATAAATATTGATAAAAAATCATATTTTCTGTCAACAAGACGATGTAATTTGTCACACATATCGAAGACAATTGATTTATTGCAAGAAATATTTCCTGGATAGCATCATTTTGCGAAATGGTAGTCAACTAGCCACCAAGATCATGCGATCTCACGCCCTTCGATTATTTTTTGTAAAGTATGTTAGATCTCTAATTTACATAAATAAATCCCGAAATATTCTTGACCTTAAACGTTGCCACCTTAAACGTACGTTCTGGCCATCATTGAAAATATACCAATATATATATATATATATATATATATATATATATATATATATATATATATATATATATATATATATATATATATATATATATATATATATATATATATATTTACCTCGGCAATGAACCCGCGGCTTCGTTCACAATAGTAATATCAAAACTGGTCAATTTTCATTACAAAGTGATATCTCATTTATACCTTTGAGTTCGACAAGTCTTACTTTTTGGAAGGCCCAAAAAGTTGGAAATCATTGAGTGAAGTGTATCGAGCTAAAAGGAAACTATGTTGAAAAAGTAATCGATTTTTTATTAACAAAACAATAATTTATTTAAAAAGTATCTGACTTTTCACTCTACCCTCGTATATTCACCTGGATCTTTCTAGAGTAAACGAAACAATCATAGAAGGTAGTACGGGTTGCCTACAAAGAGTGGACACACACATCCCTACATGAAATCCCCTCAATAAATTAGAAGACTAACATGTTTCATTTTAAATAGCTTTAAATTACAAATATCAATATTCATATTTTGCAATTTAAAGCTACTTAAGATGAAATATTTTAGTTTATAATGGAATAGTATCAAATCAACTAAAAAAATGGGTTAATTTAAAAAAAATGTATGAATTTACGTAGGGAAACCCGTTATAAAAATAAAAACCGTTGAAGTATTATAATATTTTTGTTAGTATAATTCATCCGGAAAAAAATAAAAAAATATGTTTGGTAGTTTATTTACATACATATAATTAAAGTCATTGTATGATATTGTCCGTCGACATCAAGAAGACCAAAGTTTTAACGTATCATTGTTGTTTGGTCAAGGTACGTTCGCTGGCTAGGAATGTTGTTCGTAGTACTGCATATTTTAGATTGACACAACAATGAATGGGTGTTACTATTCCCATTTATAGTTCTAATATGTATTACTGTGCACAATTCGCTTATTTTGTTATGACGAACCGATTGTGGCTCTTTTTTTTAAACGAAGAAAGATGTGCTGATGTTCTATAGATTTTGCAATATCATTTTGTGTTACATGAAGCCAACGTCTATGGGCAAACTATGGGCAAATGGCGTTCAAATAATGTAATGGTATTACTCTGTTAAACCATAATAGTTTTATTTTCACTACATAAATGATAAAATGGAATGCAAAATAAATATATAGAAAGGACGAAAGAAAATAATCAGAAAATACATGTTCCTTATCGTAAAAATGTCTTTTTGTAGGTTATGAATATATTTAAATATTCATTAGTTACCTGTGCTGCTTACTGGTTGGACAATTATAAAATTCATGTCACAGGTATTCCTCTTATCTTTCATTTTTTTTTTTCAGAAATAGTAGGTTAGAATCTAGTTGTTTCTAAGAACCGAATATTTGTGGCTTTAAACGAGATCATCTTCAGTTCCAGTGTTAATATTTTTTTTTTCTGTATCAATATAGAAAGATATTAAATCTTTTCAAAGTTATTGATGCGTAACTTTAAATCTTGCACCAACTAGATGTTTAGATATAAATTCGTTCGCGATATTGTCAGAGAAGCCGAATGCACACCAACAACTTTTTCCAACTTGCCTTAGCTATTCCTAATCTGAGGCCATTCCGTTGATTTCTTGTTTAGGGTGGAACGAGACTAGAATTTTCTTATTAATGGCTTAATTATGTTCACATTGGGATGCTGCTAAATGTCGTGCAGTCTGTAACTCTAGATGAAAAAGACGTTCAACAGTAACCGACTAGATAAGATTTGTAAAGAAAGTAATGTGATTGGTGGCGTAGCGTTTTGATTTGGCAACACTTTCACATCTGGAGAATTTGGAAGGCAGGCCATCATCTAATACCTCTTCAGTACGAGTATGAACTTCATAGAATTACCCGCCAAGTAATTTTAAGGAGGTTAAACTCGTGCCGAAGACGAATCAAGCCCAAAGCATTACACGATAGCGAATAACAAAGAAACACGATAACAAACATGGCGTCGGTAATCGCATCTATCCACTTTCGGTTTGACGTGGAGATGGGTTTATTAGGAACAACGATTGTTGCCCCCTTGTACAACAAGGAAGTTCATTAATTTAAAAACAGAGCTTTCAAAAACAGTATTTTACTACAGGTTGTTCTTTTGATAAAGTTGAAAAAACTTTCAGTCTCATTTACATATTCATTTACACATTACGTACATATTTTTGTTTTCAGATCAACTAATTCAGTAAGCCCAACAGTGTCTCGTTAGGTTTTGATACGATGTAAACCAGTCATAATTTAAGAAACTCCATTTAAACTATCATGTTGAATACTTTATTGGACAATGAAATAAGATCAGTTATTATCTGAGAATAATTCAAAATATTTAAAAGAATACAGAGGTAAGCTATTTTACTTTTTGAAAGTTTCGAGTCACCACCATAAGTGTTGCGTTCTACTTGATGGATGAAAATCCTTCATGAATTGTTACGTGAAAGATGTCTCTTGTTGTATCTTTTTTTATTGTGGGATAAAGTGGAAATTACATAAGAAAATCCTTTCATTGATCATAATATTGGGGGTATGAGATATATATATATATATATATATATATATATATATATATATATATATATATATATATATATATATATATATATATATATATATATATATACATCTGCCCGTTATGACATACGGAAGTGAAACCGGGACACTCACATCGCAATCAATTCAAAAACTTCGGGTAGCACAGAGGGGAATGGAAAGAGGTATGTTTGGCATTACAAGACGAGACAGAAAGTTCTGCACATGGATCAGGGAACAAACGAAAGTCTGTGACATCATTCGAAGAGTAAACCAATTCAAATCGAGATGGACAGGCCATATAACGAGGCGATGGGATGACAGATGGACCAAGGCAATCCTGGAGTGCATACCGCTTGATCGCAAACGTCCACGAAGAAGACCGAAAGCACGACAGATTCATGACATTGTTAAGTATATTGAACCAGACCAGTATATTGGCAAAGGAAAGCCCAGGACCGTAAAAGTTGGAGGCATGCTGAAGAGGTCTTCATCATGCAGTGGATCGACACGGGCTGATGATGATGATGATATATAAATATATATATATATATATATATATATATATATATATATATATATATATATATATATATATATATATATATATATGCTTCTAAATAAATCTGGGTGTCGATCCGTTGATGCTGTGAAGAGTCACGACGTTTCACCAAAATCGCATTTGGCATTTTCAAGTGTTGTCCGCTTCGACATGTTCCGTTGGTGCTGCGAAACGGCGTGACTCTTCACAGCATCAACGGATCGACACCCGGAATGATGTAGAAACATGATCTACCATCCGTCAAAAAAAAAAAAAAAAAAATATATATATATATATATATATATATATATATATATATATATATATATATATATATATATATATATATATATATATATATATATATGCCCTCTCGTCAAGAGGAAGACCCTATCCACAGTCAACCCATACTTTTCGCCGACTTCCCGTCGGATGGCGTATATATGCAGTGTTAGAATTCTTTGGACTGCGTCCAATGAGACAACAGTGCTGGGTGTCATCAGACACCCAACTGCAGGGTTCCACAATCTCATGTGGAACCCACAACCTGCGTCTCCGCCTAAATGAGCATTTTGTTGATTGTTTGACCGGTGACGGGCATTTTTTACTGTTACTGTTAATAACTTCTTCATTTTGCAACTTTCATAAATCAATTGTTCTATTGTAACCTTCAGTATGAAACACTAAACTCGAAGGGATTTACAAAATCACTTTTTTAAACATCTCGATGCACGTTCCGCTAATCATGTTAACATCATCAGAAGATTATTTAAACTTAGATTACACTAGATAACTTTTACATAAATAAATTTTGGTAAAATTACTTATTTTTAGGAGCTCTATAATATGTTAAAATAAATAACTTAACTTTAAAAACACCCTGTATATATATATATATATATATATATATATATATATATATATATATATATATATATATATATATATATATATATATATATATATATATATATAACTGGTGGTTAATGGTATTAATAAGTGGTGGTTAACGTTTTTCGTTAACTCGTGGGCACGCACTTATTGCAGCTGTAATATATTTTGAATGGAAGAAGCTCATACGCGTGGATGTTTAATATTTTTTAATGAAGTGACCACTACCGATTTGTTTTAGATTTGTCTGCAATTGGTGTTCCCACTTGGCATTTGATGACGCAGAAAAGCTGTACGGATTTTGACAATCATATTCGTAATTGAATATGAATTTTCTTAATAAAATTCAACGACGTCGACGCCCTCTGCAATTGTGCGGCGTTGATATATTAAACTGTCCCATATAATTATCATACATAACCTCTAAATAGTTTCACAGATCAGAAATGACACTCAATTTCTAACCTTGTAGCTATTATTGAAACACCCTCTATAAACCGATAATGGTTTTCAATAAATTCAATCAGAAACGTATTAATTCGGTTGTTACACCACATTTTTTTCTGTCTTCTGCCATCATTTGCTGGTGCATTTTCACACCAATTAAAATTAATTAACAGACGCAAAACAACAAAAGTACGTAGACACATAGTTAACTATGTTTTTTTATCTTTATAATCGTGCTTAAAATTAAAACCACATTAAGTAATTTATTGACAATATAAAGAATGATCGATTATAAAAAAATATTCCGAGATAATAAGATGACATTTTTCGGTGACCATCCATTATCTCGGACAGGCCTACATGTCTGGTACCCGAAACTGTCAGGATCCGGTTCAATCAATTTTTGTAATGATTTTTGTTTTCGTATATTTTATACTTTATATAACGCCGGAAAGCTTTGAGATTACACTTTTAAATCGTGCTACACAACAAACCAATTTAATAGGCATATTCGGAAAAATTCCGAACTGCCTTCTAATTATTATGGATCTAGATATCACGTCCCGGCGGCAGTGACAAAGTTCTAATGGACGGTGCTCGCGATAAACAAATAAAATGCAGGGCGAGACCAATTTCGTCTATTGTGTATATCTAAAGAAAAATTAAGTAAATCGGTATACAAAGTTGTTTAATGGACCTAACGTTTTTAAATTACATAGTCCATTAAAGAAAATGATTGTATGCTTGTTTTCTACTGGTATAAAGAAAATATAATCTTTCATTATGTCTCCTAAAATTTCGAAATATCTACTGCGAGAATAAATGTCTTAAATATTTTCCAGAAGTGCATCTTAAACTTATTTAACCCTCCGTTAGTAGCGGCCGATCTGGGAGATCAGAAAGGGATATTTTGTTTTACACAATTCCTTAGGTTGGCAATAATGCGTTCACAATTCTAGTAGGTTCCTAACTATTTAAGCGGAGTGAGGCTGTAGCGTTTTGACGTTTGTCAAGTTTATTGCAGGTGAAAAATTTGCACTTTTGATCTACCAGATCACCGCGACCGAGATAGTAGCTTTTCTATACTCGAATTTTTAATTAATTTGCTTAATTATTTTTCTAATATGTATATATAAAAATATATCCTAGCATAGTATTTTTTTGTGTCTGTGACAGTAAAAAAGGCATCGGCTACGGCTACTATGGAAGAAGAAGTGTTATCTTTGGAAAATGAAGCTCATATAGATGAAATCATTCACATGCTGAACGACCAAGATGAGGAAATTTCCGGCATTATAGACGAAAAGGATGACACAGATAAAGATGTATGTGGGGAAGAAAATATTGTACAAAGTGATGAAAAAGAGATTGGTTCCGAAATTGAACTAGATAGTAATAAGAACTATTATTTTGCTCACCAAATCAAAAACAAGCAATCAAAAGTTATAAATGCATGGAAGTGGAAAAAAAAACACCATACGATCAAGCACGGAGACGTGGGCCACAAAACATTCTTGAGCACCTTCCTGGGGTGAAAGTGAATTCTATTCTGGATGTTTGGTCTCTATTGTTTGATAGCAAAATTTTGAATACAATAGTAAAATGTACTAATAAATCCATTGATAAAATTTGTGATAAATATTCTAGGCCAAGAGATGCGAAACAAATTGATTTAGTTGAAACAAAAGCGTTTAATGGCCTTTTATACCTCGCCGGTGTGTATAAAGCATCACATCTAAATCTAAAGGAATTATATAGTACAAATAGTGATGGGGATGAACTTTTCAGGCTAACTATGGGCATAAGCCGATTCAGATTTTTACTTCGTTGTCTATGTTTTGATGACCATGAAACGAGGCAAGATAGAAGCATACAAGATATTAGAGAATGTTCCGAATATTAGATTGAATATTGTAAAAAAGTATTATAGTCTAGCAAAAAATGTTACGATTGATGAAATGTTAGGTGCCTTTAGGGGTAGATGCGTTTTTCGGCAATATAATCCAAAAAAAACCTGACCATCTGCACAGGCGAAGGAGACATGATACTGGACTCCCTACACATATTTTGGGAGCTCTAAAAAGGCGTTATGATGACGAATATACCCCTAGTTTGAATAAAGTACAAACAGAGAACCAAAAAAGGGTTTGAATGTTTACCCTGCAAATTAGATAAAAGGAGGCGCCTCATTAAATATAAGTGCCTTGTGTGCAAGAATCCACTTTGCTATAAACATTGTAGAATGCCATGTCAAATTGACTGTACATTTACCTCTGATTCAACTTTAAGTGATGGCGAATATTGAACTGAAGTCCTGAAATGACCTTAAGCTGGGTCTACATCAAGAAAATTTTGCATGTGTGTTGAATATTTCGGAACAATTTGTTTGAATTATCTGGTGGGTAAGATATGGTTCGTGTACCTGCCGTGCGGCGACAATATTTGTATGTGACTTTGTGTATCAGAGCGTCTACATTGCCGCACAGGCACACCACGTAAAACACGTACAGCCCGCCCAACGCAAATTTGTATTGATGTGGACCCAGCTTTAGAAATAACCTTTTAAACACTTTTAACTTTTGCTCCTTTTATTTTTTGTTGTTTGTCAAAGCTATAATCTAATTTTAATGATAAATAATAAGTAATCATGGTATATTCACTTTTGTGTAATATATGAATAGGTTATACTTAATTTCAATTATTTTAAAATGTAACTACTGTGTGTGTAATAAAATACCTAATGTGTAATCAAATACCTAATGTTGTTTAATTAATTGTTTATCAATTTAAACCCTTTAGTTTAAAAGGACTAAAAAAGAAACTAAAAAATTCAGAATCTGTAGAGTTTTCTAAAAACAGATCTGTCAGATTACCGCGACCAGCATGATTCGTTTTGTAGCCGCGAGTAACGGAGGGTTAGTAATTATATAATTTTATTAAAATTTTCAGTTTTCACATCTTCGAGTAGATTTGCCTACCTTGTTTTTAATTAGTACCCTCCATCCAGTCCTTTGGAAATCTCTCTTCTCTGCAAATTTTTGAGTTACCAATAAACCCCGAATTACTTTATTTAAACTTCTCCATGCGTGTTTCACTAACCACGTTAGCATCATCAGGAAATGTATCCTGATGATTTGCGAGCAAGAGAATGCTGCTTATTTGTCTATGTGATTTTTCATGTGTAATAAAAAATATCTATAATAAAACTTTCATTTGTTGTGTAGATGGTTTAGTTATGTGTCGTTCAAATTTTATAGAGCGAATAAACTAGGAACCTTATTCATCGCCACACTGTACATTATTCAAAGTAATATGTTTTAATTTAAGTAATTATACTTTGGTATAATATAATTTTCTTTTTTCGTCCCCAGTTATATTATTTTACGTAAAATATTAAGAAATTGAATACTGTAAAATAATAACTAGCAAAATGAAATACTAGGGCGATTATCTATTCAAATTTCCATCTTTATGCCATCCCAAATCTATTTCAAGCATCATGTATCATAAAACACCACGTGTGCAAGCGAAACTCAACTTCATATAAAGAATTTCGATGCATGAATCTGTGCTGCAGATCAAGCGCTTCGCTTTTGAAATTTCCGTCATACGTAGTCTCATTATGAATATAGCAACATAAATTTACCGCTTGGAATGCTACGGAAAGAATGAAAGAGAAAACCTGTTGCATGTTAGTAGTTCGGTCGGGTAACGTAAATGTTTTTGCGTAAAAAGTGGCTTTTACATACAGAACTAGATGGCCGGCGCATTTGTTTTCCTTATGCAGGCCAACTGCGCGTTTACAAATTTGTCTCGCGATTATCTATAGCATGAACCCGATTGGCAGCTTACGCATATAATTTATTTTTGTTGTTCGAATTAATTTCATTTGTTAAAAGCTTTATTTTTTGTATTATATATATATATATATATATATATATATATATATATATATATATATATATATATATATATATATATATATATATATATATACCTTCATCCGCCATCCAAAGCGCCAGCAAGCGTCTCCCAAGACCGGTTTCTGGCCTTGGAAGCCGTCATCAGTTGGGCTCAAGCCGGACACGTGAAAAGTGGATGAAGGAACGACTAAAGCCATGACCATTTCAATTGGCCATGTCGAATGGAAGCTGCAATCACATGCAGCCACGCCATCCTGCGGTAAACGGTCGCAGCAGTCAGACTGTGCGAAACCGTTCGTGATCCGTCTAACCTCGGGTAAGTACCAGGTATGATCGAAAAATTGTGAACTGCTCCCGTGGAGAAAAGTATTAGTAAGCTACGGAAATTCACCCCTGCTCCACGTCGTGCTTTGCCATTCCTTCATCCGCCATCCAAAGCGCCAGCAAGCGTTTCCCCAAGACCGGTTTCTGGCCTTAAGCCTGACTGATTCGACCGTTTAGCGCAGGATGGCGTGGCTGCATATTATTGCAGCCTCCGTTCGACATGGCCATATATATATATATATATATATATATATATATATATATATATATATATATATATATATATATATATATATATATATATATATATAAATTGATAAACTCTTAAGTTTGTATTTGTCTTAATCCTGTATGTAGTTGACAATATCGGTAAACAGGGTATGCTAAACAAGACAGAATACAAGATGTATGATATGACCAGTGTTGAAGTTTTTAATTCCTATCAGGAAGGCTCAAGTCAATTCCTCAAAACATTAGATAATATATAACCGATTTGCCTTAATAACCATGACTTTAGTTCGGAGTATTGTTGAGTTGTATTATTCCAGTGAAGTGACTGATTTTATCTTGTATAACCTCGAAGTACCTACATAATTCTGCAATAATTTTTGATATAGCTCTGTATATGGACACCTTGCATGGCAATTCTCATGTTCAAAACATTCCTTGCTTTCTTTAAACATATCGTACTATAAACGAATAATTATTTAACTAACTTAAGAATAAACGAAAATAGATATATAGTGGCACGTCATCAATCTGGAGAAATATATTGCCATTTTAAATCCATAAGAAAAAAAATCATTTAAACTTGGAAGCACTCTCTTTTCTTCTTCCTCTATTAGAATAGGATAAAAATACGGTGCGCCATAGGATCACATTAAGCGAATTCACTGTCAGACTATATTTAGTATTGTTGTTCTGGACAGTATTGCCGGCCTAACACAACTTTCTTCATCGAATCTGTCATTTTCATGGTCTGTTCGTTTTTGAGTTATTAGATTATTTTTAATATGTTCTTTACTGTTTTAGCTATTTTCTGGTTTAGTTTCTGGTTTTGTGAGTTCTGAAGTAAAAAAATCAGTAATTATAATTGCAAAAAAATGCCAAAACCGTTAATCAGTCAGCGTAAGCAACTTGTCACTTATTGGTTCTTTTTAACAGAAACGAGATAATGGGGCTCCTCTTTTGCCATTAAACGCCGTGAGAGAGATATATATTAATAACTTAGTAGGTCTCATGGTTAATTGGAGTTTTTTTAGGGAGTTTCAGCTGCACTAAATATTAATATTCATCATATCATTCATATCATATATGCGTATATATTCATCATATATCATCATATTTCATCATATCATATATTCATCATCATTCATCATATCATTCATATCATATATTCGT
This sequence comes from Cosmopolites sordidus, assembly GCA_031761425.1. NCBI lineage: Eukaryota > Metazoa > Arthropoda > Insecta > Coleoptera > Curculionidae > Cosmopolites > Cosmopolites sordidus. The sequence continues at coordinate 20,855 of JARFXV010001649.1, forward strand.
ATATATTCATCATATCATTCATATCATATACGGATATATGCGTATATATCCAAAATGAGCAACTAATCTAGAATATCTTGATATGGGCTCAATTCGCAATCAAATCTACGACATGAATGAAAAAAGTGAGGAGATTTACATGGTAAATTGTATTTTTATGAAATTTTATTGAACTATTTCAGAACAAACGGTTAATCTTGAAAGTGTTCATAAAAAACTAAAGAACATGCATGAATTAAGAATAATCCACGGGGCGGCCTGATGGAACTTCAAGATATTGCATTTAATCGAATCCAATTTTTAAAGATGTATCAAAATATCAAAGACGAATCTCTGTTTAATTTTGTTTATTTGGATGAAACATGGATATTTCAAGATGGTACCTTGAGTCACGCATGGCAAGATGATAACAAGAGGAGTGTAAAGACTGCAAAAATTGATGGAAAAAGGTGAGTGCTATACCTAATACTTAGGAGCCATTCAAGTCATATTGTCATGAATAGTTGTTTTAAGACGTGTTAATAATAAAAACATGTTATGGCAGATATATGGTTCTTCATGCTGAGAATAAGTATGGCTTTAATCTTCTTTTCTAAAACAAAAGGCGATTGATTGAAAATGGATTGAAAATGAATACAGATAACTTTCTGTTTTCGTTTGAAAAACAAGCTGTTGATAATCTTGGAGGAACCATGAGTTATTGTCATGGATAATGCACCATAACACAGTATATTGATGGTTAAACCAACTAGTACATGGACAAAACCAGAAACTGCAAAATGGCTGACGAAGCATAGTCGTTCTTTTGAAAAGTGAACTACTGCAAATCGTTATACGGTAAGCAGTAATTAAAGGGACATGTTTGTGTTTGGTAATGTTCTTTTCTAGGAACTAGCCTAAAAAAGAAAATGTAATAGAACATATGGCTAAAGAGTATGGCTACAAAGTGTTACAGGTCTTCCCGCTTATCATTGCATATTCAATCCTGCAGAATTGATTGATATGAAGGTGGTGAAAATTATTACAATCGTCATATAGGTCGAGATGGATATTGTGTCAAAATTTGAGCTTAATCAGTGCAGAACTTATCGAGTTATTGAAGCGTACACAAACCAACTTAACATTTATATATATATATATATATATATATATATATATATATATATATATATATATATATATATATATATATATATATATTAATGAATGATGCGAGGTTTGTATGAGCCACTTCAAGGACGTAGTCATATTATAATGACTGAGTAACTGCTCTGCCAGTCCGTCTTTCTCACTCTGTTTAAAAACATTTTATGCGCACCCGAAGAATAATCTTTCCACTAACAAAGATGAAATGGATAACGCCAATTTATAATTGTGCAGGCGCTGGTATAAGCGAATGCAACAAATTAAATAAACATTTAAAAGTTGCCTCTAATGGCCGCTGTGTCTGGTGATGACCTGACGTTGCTGCACGGTTGGATTTCGCTCGTCCGCGATGCCGCCGCTGAAAATTTATAGACTGTCGGTAAACATTCACTTCTAACAGGTTCTCCTTAATTTTTGAACCGGGTAATTGTTAGGAAGACAACTTCTTTATATATATATATATATATATATATATATATATATATATATATATATTTATATAAATATATATATTTATAAAAATATATATCGTTAAAAAAGTACATGATAAATACTTAATATAACATTTTATTTATTATTATTAATTATTATTAATTATTATTATTATTATTATTAATTAGCTGGTAACTTAATTAATACAAACATAAACAGTTAAATTCACCAAAACAGGCTATTCCAATAATTTAATTGAATTTAAATTGTCCTTTGTTTCCCCAAGGAAATCATTTAATGTATAATAAACTTTGCTCAACAAAAATCTTCTGATCGCTCTCACAGACTGATTATGTGGCAGATCTCGAACACAGTATACTGCACATCTCATCTTTAGATAAGATTCTTTAAAAAAGTGCATTTTTCTTAAAATTATATAGGGCATTTTTTATTGGAAAAACAACTTCGATATTGTGAGATAATAGTAAGGGAATTTAACGTCCTTAAAAATGAACGAGTAGCAATTTAATGATACAGCGTATTTGTATACAAGCCTTAACTAGTTTCTTAAGCGTATAACATACAAAAGTAATCTGTAATTTATTTGTATAAACTTGCATAAAGTTTAAAGAAGTTAAAAATTTAAATTGGTTAATTAAAATTTTGGAAGCAATAAATGCAGTGGTTCAATATTATTAATATGTATGGTACATAGTATCGAGATTGGCGGTTTTATTTTCTTATGCAGTTTTATATAAATAACGTGTATGGCTTAAATAACATTATTTACAGATAGTATGGCCAAATGAGAGTCATTTGTGATGCATCATCATCAATACACTCATTACCTGATAAAAAAAAAATATTAAAATAATCTACAAAATAACCAGGTTCCTCTGCTTCGGTCTTATCCAACGAGCCATTTCTTCGGATTTGGATTATTGGGAATCAAATCTGGTAAATAGGGTGCACGAGGAAACTCACTGAGAGACAGAGCATCTGGACCTTCATCTCAGCCCTCCGATTTCGCCTTTCGTCATGATCAAAAAACTATAGAAGTAGTTCGAGACATTTGCGCCGTATATGGAGCACTGTAACTGATCGAACCGTTCGAGATTGGTCTACCAAGTTCAAAAATGAACTTCGAGCTGGACGACACGTCTCGCTATAGTCTATCGTTCGACTTCAACAAGGACCATCTTAAAGCGCTTTTGAAAGAGGACGGCCGTCAAGCATGATGGAGAATTGGCTGAGAAGATGGACTACGACCTTGCGATAATCCCCCATCTTTAATCTATAGGAATTACTAAAAAACTAAGAGTTTGGGTGTCACACAAACTGACCACGACAACAAGGAATCTCTCCCGACATCGAGCAACACGCGGCCACAAATAAGGATTCTTGTACAATATCGTCACAAGAGATAAATATGAAAAATACGAAAAAAGGTAGATGTGGGTGAAGATTTTCATCTCAAGAGGACCATGACTTGCATTTGGTGGGACTGGGAGTGTTTAGAAAATGCTGGAGAAAAATAAGGCAGTCGCCAAGGAACGCTACCTCACCCGGCTACACTGAGTAAAGGAGGTTATTCAACTGAAACTATCTGATCGACAAAGCCAAGTCATCTTGCTGCATGACAATACCCGACATCATGCAGTAAACATCGTCAAAGGGGCCATGAAGGATCTCGAATGGGAGGTTTTTTCGCATCTCCATATCTTGCGCCAACCGATTATGATCTCTACCACTCGCTGTCCAACCAAATGAGGGGCGTAGCTTTTGCCAACGACGGGGACTTCAAAAACTGGTTTAACAACTTCTTCGAGTCCAGGCCCAGCGATTTTCGAAGAAACGATATCAATAAATTAATTGGGAGGTAGGAGCTAGTCGTGAACAATGATGTTGATGATGTTTGTATCTTATAATTGTTTTTTTTTCCAATAAAACGTTTTATTAAAAAAACGATGGAAACTTGTGGAACAACTTAATATATTCTACACTTTAAGTTGAATTAGTAGAATATTCACTAATTGAAATATTCACCAATTGTAAGTATGAAAACAAGTATGACAATTTTAGTAAAGTTATAAGCTTTACTATTTAAATGGTTGTCTTCTACTAATTGAATTAGTGATGGGATTCAAGGTTACTACAAAATTAGAGAATTAGTAGTTCTCAAGTGATTCAGTGGCGCCACCGAGGGAACAATGTAAGTTTCACGCGTGTGTGTACTTGGTTCCTTTCAAGAACATTGTCGAGAGCTACAGTTGAAATAAATGGATTTTTGAAAGTAAGTAATAAAATGAAAATAAATTAAATTTTAAAATAGCAGTATTGTAATCATATATTAATCGCATCATACGTGTAAATTAATTCTAAAGATAATTTTACCTCAGTGTTTTTTTTCAATATCACTACCGACATAAATTTAAGATTAGAAATTTGTAAATAAGTCAAATATTGTTATTTTTATATACTTATTTATATAAAGGAAAAGGAAAAGAAAATGATAAAGAAAAGGAAAAATGGAAAGAGAACGAGAAAGAAAAGGGACAAGGAAAAAGACCTGCTAACGACGAGGATGAAGAAAATGAGCCGTTACAAATAAGTTTCCCTAATAAATATCTACTGAGATTTGCATCTGTATGTATTGTCTTCTTTTTATACAAATTTTTGCAAGAGTATGTTAAATTAGAATAATCAAATTAATGTGTACTTTTCCATTTTATTTTTATGGGAGTAGTAATCTTGAACAGTTCATGAAAAACGGTCGCGCTAAGAACAAAACAAACGTTCACCCTTCGCAGCAATAACTAAATACTGCTGCGAATCAATCATCGAGTGAAAATACATTCACTAATGGATATGGTTGGTTTTTAAATGTACACGACAAAGGAAACAGCGTGAGCAGTTTTGATCTACTATACAAATTATTCTATGTTTTCAATCTTGAATACCCCGACAGTCTTCGCAATTTTATAATTTTATGGACTTTTATATCTTCGATATCTTCTGTGCATGTTAATATTGCCAATATCAACACCAATTCCAATGAACCAGAAAACGACAATGATGATATTGAGTCCGAATAACGAAAAAAATTAATAGTACTCTTAGCACGTGGATAAAATTTTATTTTAATACGTACACAAATAACGTTTTTATTTTGATTTTATTCAAATGCTATAAAGACAAGTAAAACCTGCATATTTTTAATTGAAACAAAATGTATTTTTCAGAAAAATTCTCGATGAGAAATCTGCTTGTCATGTTGAGTAATTTCATTATATTTAATTCTTATATTCATGGATGTAGTGAATCTTTACGGTTTTAATAAATGAAATTTTTACTTGTTTATAAAAAGGATTTTGACTTTTTGATTTGTAAAAAATTTACTTTTTTTCATTAGTAGAATTTTCACCATTTCATTAGTAAACAAATCATATTTTCATTTGGAAAATTTCACTTTTCTATTAATTAAAAATTAACTAATTTAAAATGTGACAAGTTTCACTAATTAAGAGGATAACTACTATTTAATAGTCGTATACATTGAACATTTTTATATAGTGAATATTCACTACGAATTAGTAAATTTTTACTAATTCAATTTTAATTTAATAAAAATTTAATTTTACAAATTCAATTTTTGGAGAGTACACATTAAAGATTCTAGCCAACTATTATGCAGGAATCAACAGCAATTTATTGTGTGAGCTACTTAGATGAAGTTATCTCGGCACATTTTGATTTTAAAAATTACATTTCTCCACTGCTTGTGTTTGCTTATATGAAGCGGTTTTAGAACAATATTAACGACAAACGAATTAAACAGACCTCATCGGTAATAACTCCCAGATTAAACTTGTATATTACGAAAAACGAATCCAAATTACTGTTGAATGAAATTTATATTAAATAAGGCGAGGTCTGCGAGCACCACAAAAAACCTCTTAAATAACTTTGTCCTGCTTCTTATATTTAATTAATAAGAACATAATTAACTATGGTTGCATAAAAAGCTGCAAAGTAGAATAATGGTCTCTTTTATAAAATTCCTACGGCTTTACTTATTTAATGTCAGAGATGTGCTGAAACAGGTTTGATGCGAAATCCATTAAAGAATCAATGTTAATATTGTAGGCAGTACTTAAGCTCTAGACGGTTCTCGTTTTATTTGTCTACTTAGTGCGTTGGAATCAAATCGGGAGAAAAAAGGGGACGCAACGGCTCGGATGCTCTTTGCATGTCTATGAACGTAGCAGAACACAGATTATCAATTAGCTTATTATAAATAATTTGAGAAAATTGAAAAAATTGCGTAAGCTGATATTTTCTTCTAAACCTTGCATATTTGTAATACGACTAGTTCAGATATAATAGAGCTGTCGTTATAAAAAAAATTGCCAGTTGGTGTTTATCAATCTTCTACTATATTAACTTCGATCATTTTAACATTAATGAATACGTTTTTACACACACATATATATATATATATATATATATATATATATATATATATATATATATATATATATATATATATATATATATATATATTAGTTCGTAGTGTTTCGCGGATGGAAGAATACGCTAGACTATTAGTCCGGGAGTTCATCCGATCGTTTGTGTCCCGTTTGTTGAACGACTGCACGTTCCCAACAAACGGGACACAAACGATCGGTTGTACTCCCGGACTAATAGTCTAGCGTATTCTTCCATCCGCGAAACACTACGAACTAACATTATACACCTCTACGGGGAGGAGATTTTCAAAACTACCTAAACTTATGAAAGCTTAAGAAATAAGAGATGCACTTTGCTATGCAACCTCATGTTCCTCATCAACTGTCGCAACGAAAACCGCAACCAACGTTCACAAAACTGTCATACCACACAACAACAAGAAGAACAGAAGCTATTCTGAACAAAGACAGCACGGACCTATTAAAAGAACAAATAAGACAGACTAGGAAACAAGTAAGTGAGATAGAACAACAACTCTTCAATCTCCATCTATCTTTAAGTCAACAAATCCACTACCTACTTTGGAATAAAATAGAACTTTTAACACATTTCAGTCTTCAGACAAGCATTGAGAATGCCAAGTATTTCTTATTTTGATAATATATTTATTCATCATATATGCATTATTTGTTTCCACTAAAAAGAGAAAAAATTGTAATTTGGAAAACCGAAATCTGTTATGTAATAAGTATCTTATGCAGCAGTAATTTCTCATTCCGAAGAGTTCTCTTTGCTTAAAAAATGGTCTGGCATTATCACGATGAAACATGATACCTTTTCTGTTTGTTAATTCTAGTCGGTTTTCTTTAATATTTGGCCTCAGACGATCTAATTGTAAACAGTGGAGATATGTATTGATGGTTTGGTTACGTGGAAGAAGCTCACGGTGTATTGGTCCCTTGCAATCTCAACATATACAAAACATAACGAAGACCGCCTTTCGCCGTACTTAAAACCGCTGACCTTGTGCACCCTCACGATCTTATTCATTGTACTTTCATCACCAGTTACCGTAAAATGGAGTTACTTTGAAAAGGTATCGGAAGATTTTTGTAGGCAACTTTTTTTTAACATCATAATTTCAACTTTTTTTACGCCAATAGAACAATGTATTCTTTGGCTATCAGATGTCTAAGAAATTCAAGCCCCACCACCCCCAACATTTTTTTTTATTGTCAAAGTAACCTCGAGTATGGGGTTTCTTTGACAAGGCATTCAAATGTAACTTATATTAAAGATCCAAAGCGTAAGGTTACTATGATAAAAAAGAATAATATTTTATGCATTATACATAAAATTAAATAAAAAACAATGATTTTATTCAGTCAAATTGTCATTTTTATTATGGAAACATTTTACATAAAAACATCTGTATCGGGGGTACTATTATAGACACTTAATCAGTTTTATAATTATCACTGAGATCCAAATCAACTTGAAAACATAACAATCAACTTTAGCAGCATTGTAATAAACTAAAACAAAAAATTTGAGCAACAATAGAAAAAAAGTTAAAAAGAATTATAGTCTGTGTCGTCTTCGCACACTATACATTCATCTGCAGGATTAGTCGAACCTTTGTTACACATGCCGCGGATCCAATTTTTGCAAGTAATCCATCATATCCAATCTATAGGATGTTAGTAGAATCGGTAGCCACAACTACAGATGTAACAAAGGTTGTTGTCCTTCTTAGCCTTCTTTAGTCCCTTCTTGCGGACCAAAAGCAAACTGTTATCGAGGATATGTCCAGTTTCTTCTGATCGATCTACTGGAAGTTTTTAAGACAGCTTCAGGATCGAAAGGATAAAGATCCGTAGTTCTGAAGGAGCTCTGTAGATTTTTTATTATACTGGGAGTCAAAGCATTCATCAATCTCTTCAACAGTACGGGAAACTGTGTCTTTGTAATGGCGCCCCGTGTTCTTGATTCTTTTCTCCAATTGTCCAGAACTTTTCTCTATTGGTTTTTTTAAAAGACCATACACCCACGCCCAGAGGATGTATCATGTGAGTAGAGTTTGGTATCAGAGTCGTAAAATAAATATTGTTTTCTACTACAGTCTTGATGACATCAGGTGAAAAATAAGAATTGTCACTAATGACAAGAGCTTTTTCTTTTCCTACGCCATCTTCCTAGATGTGCAATAGCAATATTTTGAAGAACCAAAACTCGAACAGATTTATGTGAAACCAGCCGCTATTACAGTTCTTGCAAATAGTTCCAGGTGGGCCACCCTCTGTCCGGTTGTTGTAAAGGTGTTTGATTTGTAGACAACCATAGGAGGTTATTTTCCACCAGTTTTCCATTAGCGGTGCTACAGAACATGATGCTGAAAGATGTTTTCGAATGCTCCTGAACTCTTTCGATGCGTGTATGCCCTCGCGATACTAGGACTTTTATCGTCCCCTTGTTGCCTGTTATATTTGTCTCGCAATAATTATAAATTAGAGCTGGACGTGTTTCCTCCAAGGCCGGTCTCAAATTTTCGCAAAACTGTTTGATCTCGTTAGGACCCAGGTGGTTCCGAGTTGTAAAGTCGTTGACAAAGTCATAACCCGGTAAGTTGTCTTTCCAATGTTTTATAACCCTACCTTCCTTGTTGATAAATATTTGAATGATGGTTCGGATGTCGGCCTTGTCAAAGGAAAACCCCACTCTGCTAGAATACTCAAGGTATCGGCTAATAGTTTCTCACTCTGAGGCGTCAAAACAGTGGGATGGCCAGGTTTCCCTTCATGTATGTGATGGATCTTGTTATGAATAGTGGTCCTATTAATGTTGTACTTGTTGGCAGTAGCAGCCTGGGTAAGTATACCCGCCCTCACTTCTGCAACGGCTTTATAAACTTATTATTTTATTATAAAAACAAAGTTAAATTGGGAAAAAATGGAAAAAGAAAAGTTGACCCACCGTGACAATTGCGGCATCAAACGTAGAATAAATGGATTAAATTCATTTAAAATTAAATAATTAAAAAAATCAACTTATTTGGTCAATTTTTAGTTATGACTATTTTAATATTCCAAAAAGACATATCCAATGATATCGGGATCAAAAGTGGTCGATTTGGCATGGAATGCCCCATATATATATATATATATATATATATATATATATATATATATATATATATATATATATATATATATATATATATATATATGTTTGTGCGTACTATTTCACGGATGGAAAACATGTATTGGGCTTTTTCCGGGTTCGTGACTGTCTGCAAACAGACAGTCACGAACCTCGCGACAGTAAGTACCGAAGATGCCAAATGAGATTTTGGTGAAACGTCTGCAAGCTCTCGACAGGGACCAACTCGACAACCGGATGTACTCTCGGAAAAAACCCAATACATATATATATATATATATATATATATATATATATATATATATATATATATATATATATATATATATTCGGAAAGGCATCCGCGGTCCGTTATATCAGAATTACTAGGTTCTCGGGTAGAACCGCGTTTTAGATTTATAAAATCTCGATGTTTCGGCTTCCATTTTGGAGCCATTTTCAAGAGAATCTAGTTGATTTACTCCAAGGACTCAATCTGCCTACTCCCCAGAGTTCACAACCAGAAAAGAACGTGGACGGCACGACCTCTGTATTAATAGATGAGGTTGTAGGTACGGCGCTCAGTTGAGGGGTGGGGGTGAGACGGGAGGTGGACGTTTGACTAGAAGGGTTTCGGATGGGCAATTTGGAAATAAGCGGTTTCCATGTATTTGGAACTCTAAGACCGTCGTCCCTCTTGGTTCGGCAGTCTGGACATTTTTTCGATCATAATTGCTTCACGTATATATCAGTTATCAATATAATTAGTGAAATAGTCCATCAACGAATATTCTTATAACATTGCATGTTCAATACATATTTCATTTTCAGAAATAAATTCTTTATACAAATTCGTGGAGCTCCTATGGGCTCCCCTCTTTCGCCGGTCATAGCCAATATTTTTATGGAACACTTTAAAACTCAAGACATTAACACCAGTCCGTTGAAACCTACTTGCTGGTTCCAATATGTAGATGATACCTTCGTCATTTGGCCACACAGACCACAAGCTTTAAATCTGCTCCTTTCGCATTTGGACAGTATACATCCCCAGGTCCAATTTACAATAGAGACTGAAAATAATTCTGCTCCCCTTTTCTTGACGAATTCTTGACGATATTTCTTGAAATATCAAAAAGGCCAGACCAAAGCTTCTTCTATTCTGTCGTAAACCCACCCACACAAACCGTTATCTAAATACGACATCACATCATCATCTATCCCAATTAAATTCGGTAGTCAAAACTTTAGTCACGAGATCACTAAGATTGTCGGATAGGGAACATAGGCAAACAAAACTTAATTCATTAGAAACGGCACTAATTCAAAACGGCTATGACATGTGTCAAATAAAAAGGCATATTAATAAAGTTCAGGCAACTGATCATACCAACCAGTCTACTAGAGAATTGTCCCAAAATCAATTTACATTTGCCACGTATTCAGATCCCGTAATATCGAAACGATATTTACAACAGAAAGAAATATATCCAGTTTCCTCGGACCAGTGAAGGATAATATTCCACAAGAGTCACATGGTGTTTATGAGATTTCTTGTGCTGGCTGCTCCCAATCATATATCGGTTAAACTAATAGACCTATCCAAAATCGCATATACGAGCATTCTCTCGCCGTCCGAAAATCTGATCTCTCCTCGACTTTAGCATGACATCATCTTCAAACGGGTCACAAAATAGATTTCGACAAGGCCAAAGTAATCGCACCTATATATTTCTACAAACCCCGCATAATTAGTGAATCATTGTGAATCAGTGAAGAGGGATGACAGTCTTAGAGTTCCAAATTATCTAAAACGTGGTTCTACCCGAGAACCTAGTAATTCCAATATATATATATATATATATATATATATATATATATATATATATATATATATATATATATATATATATATATATATATATATATAACCAACATAATATTATGGTTAACTCAAATGGAAGCTAGATAATTACAGTCGCAGTATATGCCGCGGAAAAATAAAAATTGTCTATTGAAAAGGAAATTATAGGATTTTGTAGTAAACATTAAGAATAAAATGGCAAATAAACATTTAGGTTTAAGTACTTTGGAGTCAACAGGCGAGAGGTCGTAAATAATGTAACATTTATGATGTTTGGTGTTTAGTTCTAGCATAGCAACGTCAACTTGACAAAACGTTCCAAAAAGGATAAATCAAAAAGACAGTCAATGACTTCCAATCAACAAATTTTTTCGATAATCCTTTCTTTGGGCCATTAAATATTAAAGGATAGTAATATTAATAAAATTGATATCTTTACATATAAATTACAAACTATTAGTATATAAAATAAGTATATGCTATTAAAGTTTAATCATGCAAATTCGTAAAATAAAATGTCCATTTTCATTAAAAAAGAATAACTAACACTTTTGAATCTTCTCTTGATGATGTTAACTTGGTTGACAAAATGCGCACCGACGTATTCTGGTATTAGTGGTTATTGCTTGCTTTAACCTGCTTTATTGTTAACTGTATTTCTCTGAATTAATAGTCTGGTTTTCGGTTAACAGCTCATAGTAAACGATTCCCTTCAAGTCCCCCCAAATGCATAACATAACATTATTGTATATAATCCATTTTTCATTAGCTTCAATAGAAAATTGCAAGCAGAAATTCAGTGTATGAAAATTATCTCCATGAACTCATGCGGCACCCATACATGGGCTTTACTAACCATTCCAAGTTAACGTGATCGCCTTGACACATTGACCGGTTGAGTTAGTTCCTGCCATTTTTTATGTTTAAAATATTTTAAAAAACACAGTTTTTCCTTAAGTACTCGCTGAAATTCATTATGTCAAACAGCATCAAAACTTTACACGTGTGATGTAGCTAACACTTCGGTTTTGCGATGCAATGACATCTAGTGCCAAAATAGGATGAATTTTTGACGATCATGGCGTCAACTCAATATTTGATTGAGAATACATACTAAAACGATTCTATAGTCAGTAAATGTATAATTAGATAAAAACTCGTACTGAAAATGAAAATGTTAACCAAACCTAACCTAACCAAAATCAACCAAATCATAAAAACCATAAAATGACAGATGTTTTAAGACTAATTATGTCCACATGAAGGAAAAATATAATATCTGAAATCGTCAGAAATATTACAACAAAATGAAATATTTATAGATCAAGCGAACTAGCCGAGAAGCTTTTTTTTCTCTTTGCCTTATTTCTTAATTTATCAATATAGATAAACTTGAGGAGAGAAAGGAAACAAGTAAGCAAACATGGTCTTGGTTCGGTCGATAATAATCAAGCTAATGAGAGAATAAGAGCGAAGTGGTTATGATAATGCTACTTGCTCTAATATATTTCTTCTTTAGGCATTAATTAGAGCTCATAGAACTCGTTCTGTGATCTCCAATCGGTTCTTAGAACAAGTTCAAACATTGTTAATTTAAATTAAAGGGTATTTACTATATCATATTTCCATTTATTATGTGAAAAATTAATTGCTGGAAACATTATTGCAATTGATGGAATATCTGCATTTTATAGAAATGTACCCCTTTTGTATATTTCACTGAAAACACATCGCAATAATGCACAAAACACTTAACATTTGATTATATTTAGTTCCATAAACATTATCCGAAAAAAGTTTTGTTCACCATTGTTAAGAACTATTTCAGTAATAACTGAAATAAAATGAAGAAATATCATAATTTCCTACTAATTTCCACTTATATTTTTCTTTAAATCTTTGCGTTTCGCTACACTGTAGCTTGTTCGGATGATTTACAAAGAATCAATTTGTCGCAATTTGCCTGTTTGAGGTAATAAAAATAATATTGATCGAGAGGTTAGTTGTTGAAATTTTTTTTCTTGATAGGACGTTATACTGACACGATTATTTCAATATTTTGCAAGAATTTTGTTATTTATCTTTTTTTTCCTTTTAAAGAGTTGAAAAACTTATCGCGAATGGTAATGGTAATGGTAAACCATCAACACCGACCTCTATTATTTACACTTGGATCAGTTGAAGATCACAATTGAAGAAAACTGGCCAGAATTAACAAACAGTAAATGTGTCGTGTTTCAATCAGGACCTGGCAAAAATTCAACCTGGCAAGTTCAATTGAGGTGTTTTGCCCCACTCACTTTCCTAAACCCTCACAAAACCATCTACTTAGCTTCCTCCGAAATAGGTTAAAAGATAAATCTATTAAAACGGAAGAAGAGGTGAAAAATAACCAGTTAATATTTTTTGGCAATAAAGATATCAATTTTTGGCAAAAAGTATATTGGACCTACCACTACGCTGACACAAATTTGTAAATAATAATTCATAATAGGCTAAAAAAATATTTGCATAAACTATTTGCATTTAAATTTCTCATAAACCATCGTAACGAACGTTCCGGATAATCCGATATATTAAGGATGAACCAGAGAAACAATCGGAGGCAAAAGTACTGACAATCATAAATTCGTAAATATATTTGCTCTACAGAACATGGAAAAGAAAAATTTGAAAAATAATGCTAAAAAATAATGAATAATTTAAAAACAAAGAGCACATTTCATTGATAATCTTTGAATTAAATTAATAATAACAAATAATATAACAATTTGTTAAATAACTTTTATATACATATTATTTATTTTTGATAATTATTAATGATAAATATTTTAAACTTTAAAGATGTGTTAGATGATTAAACACGTTACAAATATACAAAAAAAAGTTATCAAGCATTCCAAAATTTCAGATTATGTACCTTAAACTGTTTGGAACCAATTTTGCACAGGTACATCATTTTCAGTACTTTTGCCTCCGATTGTACCTCATATATCCATAAGTATTATGTTTATTAATATATTTGAATAAACTTGAAAACAACACAGTGATATTTCACATTTCTCACGCAATTCAGTACTCTATAACTTAACATTTTCAGTTTATTATTTTCATGTCGGAACGAAGAAAATATAAAAAGAAAAATCACGGATACCAATCCTAAGACCGATCATAGAAACAACCGTTGCGATAGTTTATTTGGTGGCCTTTAAGAAGCATTCAATTCTGTACTTGTTAAATGGCGCGCCCTGTATACGTAGCATGCAACTATCTAATAACCTACTTAATAGTGGTATTCTAGCATCATCTCATACTAATAACACCGCTTTGTGTCAGATAACGGTATAACTGAAAAGTTAGGAATTTTATATTCTCGCGGCTAAAGATACGCAAAAGTCGCTCCTTTCTAACCGTACATCACGAAATGATAAAAACATCACCTATAACAATTGAAACAACAAATAACAGTGCTACGGAATCGCTTTTACTGATAAAACTTTCAAAATAATAGGGGCCGATACTATTGTCGTTGATAATAACGAACAAGGATTAATTGTTTTTAAGAATGGGTTCTTCTTCACGAAGCTTTTAAATTTATATTTCTTTGTTTTGAACATCATAGAATATACATACTGTTGACAATAAATTTATAAATAATTAATAATTGTTGCCATCATTTAATAAAGGGCAGTCCAATAAGAGTGCCAGAACTTTAAAATGATAACTACTAGTGATAATCCGTTAATTGATATTTTATCTTGAAGAACAAATAATGGCATGTATTAAAGATAATGTTGTTCTAATGTCTCCCTCGGCTTCATCGGGTGCAATGCATTCTGGAAACCCAATTTTCGATTACTCTTTCACAAATCACGCGTGGTATATTTTAAATCGCAGCCCGAATGTTTCGTTTAAGGTCAAGAAGTGTTTCCATAAACCAGTTATATAAAATAATCAGCAACTGAATTATCAACAACTGAAACAAGAGCAAGAAATTTTAAACAATTTGGGTGTGTTATTTTATATCCTGATTAAGAGCGGGTCTCTATATCACGAACTTGAATTTTTTACATATGTGCGTTTATATGTTGACAAATTTGAATATCACAGATGAGTACAATTGCACCATTTTGGTTGCCTTTTATACAAGAACAATTCGAAAAGATCTTGGTCTGATATAGAGATGGTGCAAGTATGACTAAATAATGATGATTTTGATCGAGTATGATTCAGTAGATGACACGTTGCAAAGTTTCAGATACGTTGCTTGCTTGTAGCAATCGAGTGAAACAAATAATTTTTCACAATTTCTAAAAACTTCTTAATTTTACAAAGTTTAACATCGATGGACATTCAAAACGAGTTAAGTTTCAATTTAGAGGATTCTTCCCCTTTATTTTCAATTGTAAAAAGTGAGCTGGTTAAGGTAAACGCGGCCGTACATTTAGTGAACATGCCGAACATTTGAGACATCTAATAACCCCTACTATCGACGAAATCGTCACGAAAGTCCACAATGTCATATTTAAGCATCGCGGATTAATTATACGCATGTTTGTTGAGAATAGGAACATCTCAACAATGATCAAAAACATTTAGACTTATTATACACGTTTCTGCTAACTTTCTGCATTGAAGCAGTGGTCTGAATAGCGGCTTATATTAAGTTAAAGTGTGCTACAGAAAACGAAAATGGCTCCATCTGCAGGAAAAGTCATAGCTATAATTTTCTAGGATTGCCATAGTGTGGTGCTCATAGATTACCTGCCACAAGGTAGTATTATTGGAACTGAAGTATTCAGTCTAAACCCCCACATCCGGTCAAAAATATTGGGCGCTTTCATCACGATGATGAGCCTGCACATACGTCTCGTTTGTTGCTGTAAAACTCGATCACCTACGATTCGTGCTTCTACATGCACCGGATTTGCTAGATTTGGCCCCACAGCGACTATTGTCTCTTCTCAAATTTGCAGAAATGGCACACTGGAGTATGATATTTACTTCAAATGATGAGATTAAAGTTGAAACAACAGTTTATTTTGCAATGGGTCAATGGTATCGTATGGACTAATGTACATAACATGTATTTGGTACATTGAATTTGGGAAGGACTGTTATCTATTTTGTTCCTGTTCAAAGTTCCTTTTGCATACGAACTAATTTCTTAATTGTGAAAAAATGAAGTAATATTATGGCAAATAATGAATGTAATTTCAAATATTAAATATGTATAGGATATTAATGAATTTTTAACAAAATATTAATGAATTGTAATATTTGCCTTTAATAATTCAGGTCAACTAATTTAAAGTTTTTTGAGGTAATATTGACGAAAACATTATATTTATTATATTATTAATAAAGTATTTTATAATCCTAAATCCGATTAAATGATAAGCTAATTAGTGTAATGGGTACAGTTTTTTGTTACAGGGTCCGTGGTCCATCCTAAGACATTACTGAAGATTCTGTGAATAAAAAATATATTACATGAGAGTTTTAAAAACCATCAGTAGTCGCCCAACATAGATGGTTTATTTGATAAAATATTTATTATTTTTAGGTTTCAAGTATTTAATACTTGAAACCATTACCTTCTTTGTCCATGGCTTTGATAAAGTTTTTCATAAGTCCAAGCATAATATGGAGAGGGGGAAGAAGCACCTTTTTTGGGTTAGCAAGAGGGGGATTTTGTTTGAAGTACCAGTTTTAAAAGAAGTTCCAATCTTTCCTAGACCAATGGGCTTTGGTTGCCCTAATATCCTTATACTCAAAAAACAGCAATACTTTGTAAACCCTCCTTGTCCTAGGGAATCCTAAGTCCTACCTATCACTTCAAAATACCCACAGAAATCTCAGTGATACTGTTCATATTTAACGCGATTTAGCTAAGTTCTCATAGGTTTGTTTCATTGTCACTGAATAGGCTAAAGGAATAGATGAGTTTTTGTTTCCCTTATGAAACAAGACTGCTTTTAGGTTGCATTTCGACGAATCTATAAAAATACGCCACTCGGAAGGTACATATTCCATATTACACTCATTCATTAAACCATCAATATCACAACAGATCATAGCGATCCTTCCATTTGTTAAAAACTTGAAAAATTTACATTACTTTTTCGGTAAAGTGAAACACTTGCATTTTTATCTAGCAGGTTCCACTGTTGAAGTCTGGAACCAGGAAGTTTCGATTTTTGTTTTGACAAATCCATCTCACATACCAAATCATTTAATTAATTCTGAGTTATTAAATGAGGTTCACTGGTAGTTGTTAAAAATGTTGGATCACAACTGGTGTTCTCAGCAAGTTGTGCATCAGATCCTGATGAAGATTTTCAATCACCTGGAAACATGTTGTCCAGGTTTACAGGTGCAATAGGTATCGGTAATTCATGGTTATGAGGAACTGGGCTAAGTACAGAAGGTAAATTTGGATACTGAATTTTGTCCCTTTGCTTTTTTGGAATCCCCTCTGTTTTAGTGATACAAAAGTAGCAATCACTTACATGATCAGACTCTCCACACAATAGAAACAGCAAACGACATAGAATTTTTCTTGCGATGCATCCACAAAATTTACATGACAACTCTCACAGTAAACATGAGGAACCCAACTTTTATTATTTATTATATTTGTTTCTAAATCATTCCTGGTGTCGATCCGTTGATTCTGTAAAGAGTCACGACGTTTCGCCAAAATCGCATTTGGCATTTTCAAGTGTTGTCCGCTTCGACTGAAGTGTCCAATTGAAGAGTTGGACTCGGATCGACACCCGGATCGACACTCGGATCGACACCCGGAATGATTTAGAAACATTATCTACCATCCGTGAAAATATGGGATGTATATATATATATATATATATATATATATATATATATATATATATATATATATATATATATATATATATATATATAGATATATATCTAGCTTGTGGCTTTAAAATAAATCGCCCGCATATATAACAAAACTTTTGCAAAATCGACGGCTAGAACTTGCCATTTTATACAAAATTCACTTAAACACTTGACTATACTGTAAACGAGACAGAAACAAACTAAACAATAGAAAACAGTAAAAAGGCCCTTAAAGGTTCATAGAATACTGTGGAAATACCCCCTCTATGGTCTTGTGGTAATTCCTACATTGTCCAGTCCAAAGTCAGGAACAAATTTCAATGAACCCATAATATAAAAGAGAAGCAGGTACTTGAAAATGGAACGTGCTAGGCCAGTTCTGTGAAAAGGTGTTTTAATAACGACCTAAATGAAATGCTAAAAGATCATTATCATTAATATTACAAAAATCAAGTCGACGTGTGTCATCAGAAAAAATACTTATCGAAATTTATACAGAAGAGCACATAATCTCATGTTTAAAGATTTTAATTCCAACCTACTGAAAAATATAGTGTATTTATTCCAACAAAACACCTGTTTTACATACAACAATTTAATACCGTTAAACAGCAAGTTGCATTCGGTGTCTTCATTTATTCATAAACAACAAAGCTCCGAACCATATATATGTATTCGTAAGACTGTTAATAAGGGCCGGTTAAAACGTGAACTTCTCCTCACCTCTATATTGTGTTTTCCAAAAAACGGCCACCTTAACAACTTCCGAGAATCACTCTGTTAACCAGTCCATGAAAAACTGGCTGTTCGCAAATAACTATAATTGGAAATATACATTCCCGCTTATGACTTATGTTCAATACCAGGGTAATTATTTCTTATGTTCCTGAATATATTATTACGCGTGTCGTAGGGAATGTGAAGTATAAAGCAACTGCAATTCTAGTATTAGCTATGCGCTGTTAGAATTAATTGCATAATCCACTACTGCCTTTAATTATAGCTTTGGAAAATTATTATCTAGTTACTATCTTCTCACAGAAAATAGATTAAATGGAGGCTTCTAATATCTACGTGGCTTTAATCAGCTGAGTATATGCCCACAGCACGATTAAAATGGTATCTACCATACCAGTTTATGTGTATTTTATTGCAGCATTAACAATGTTTTATGAATCCCGACATCTAAATTCTAACAATTTGTCACTTGGAAATTGAATGAAATACGACTTTTTTTTGATTAAATTTTAAAAATAGGTATAAGAATATAAATAATTGTCCAATAAGAGTATCAGAACTTCGAAAGGTAATAGCGGCAACTCTGTTAGAGATGCAAGTGTAGCACATAGACTGCTGTGATCAGTGCAACGTGTCATTTCATCGTGAAAAAATACGTGATTCAACAGCGCTTAGAAATTTGAAGGTGACACTCATTTTTCGGGTAAGATAATCATTCCCGACGAAGCACACTTCTGGCATAATGGATTTTGGAACAAACATAAATAAAAAAATTGAGTCGATGAAAATCCTCAAGTGATTCAGGAGTTACTTCTTTGCCTTCAGAAAGTCATGCTTTGTTGCTGTTTTTGGGCTGAAACGGTGATGGGATCTTATTATTTTTGGAGATGATGATGGAAATAGTGTAACTGTTAATGGTGAATGCTAAAGAAATATGTTAACAGAATATCTTTAGCCTGAACTGATAATTAATTTTGATAATTTTTTCAACAAGACGGTACGGTGCGACTTATCACACACCTCGAGAAGTTTCCTGGACGTGTTATTTTGGGAGATAATAATCTCAGCTGGCTACCAAGATCAAGCAATCTCACACCCTTCGATTATTTTTTGTGGAGTTACGTTAAAGCTCTAGTTTATAAAAATAAACCCCGAACAGTTCTTGATCTTAAACGAAACATTTATGGCATAATCGGCATATTTTCATTTGAAGAAAACCGCTGCTGAAAGTTATCGATTGCTGATTGAATGGTGAACATGCTCTAACCCAAAAAACTTATAAACGATGGTTTAAAAGCTTTAAAAGTGGCGATTATGATATAAAAGACAAGGAGCGTCCAGAACAGTTTGAAGTTTGAAGATGCAGATTTGCAAACATTATTGGATGAAGACTCAACTTATACATTGAAACAATTGGCAGGAGCATTGCATGTTGTCCAGTCTACTATTTCCGAGTATCTACATGCATTGGGAAAAATCCAGAAGAAAGGAAAATGGGTTAAAAGGCGAAAACCACTTGTGAAATTTTGCTTGCCAGACAGAAATGTTTTGTGCACCTAGTTGTGACATGTGATAAAAAGTGGATTTATTTTGACACCCAAAAGCGCATGAAATTATGGGTAGACCCAGGCCAGCCTTCAACATCACAACAAGTGCACAATATACAAGGAAATAAGACTATGCTGTCAACAGCATTGTTTTGTTCGACAACATTGATAAAATTGAACAAAGTATTGAAGGGAAAACAAACATAATACGCCCAAAGACTCGATAAAGTAATTTTTCAACATGACAATGCTCGACCCCATGTTGCTAAATGTGGATAACGGTATGGGACGTCCTACCCCACCTATCATATTCACCGGACTTAGGCCCTTCGGACTCCCACTTTTTTCGATCGATGCAGCACAGACTTTCACTTACATTCTACGAAGAAATTAAAATTTGCTTTGATGAATGGTTGGCCTCAAAAAAACAAAAGTTCTTTTGGCGCACATCTATTATTTGACAGAATGATGGAAAAAAGTAAGAGCTAACGATGACCAATACTTTCATTATTAAGCTTTATTTACGCTATAGAAATCAATGCTCAAATTTTGCGATAAAACTCGACATTATTAACCGAAACACCTATTAGGAAATCTGGAAAGTGCTATTCACACTTCATGAGAACAAATTCTACAACAAACAATAAAACAGTTGCATGATTCATTACCAAAAATAATTTTGATTTAATAAAAGATGGGGGAAAGATCATAAAATTTTAACATTTTGTTTGTTTGTTTCCCTCTTGTTAACTTTTCTTTTTCCTATAAAACGGAGGGTGGGTCTAACATTCATCCAAAACTGGCGCCTATATAAAGGCCAAAGAAACAGAGGACAATTACAAATGCGATAGGCGGGTGACATAAGGAAACACGGAGGATTGGCATGGAAAAAAATAGCAGAGGACGGGTAAAGATGAAGAGAACTGGAAGATACCTATATTCGGAGATACATGGATGAATAATTAAGATGATAATGATGATGATGATGATGATAAAGTGTGTAACATTTTGACGCATCTAAATTCGATTAAGATATTAAAAATATTAAGTTTTTTTTGTGTTGAGAAACGTTTTCGGTTCTCCGAAAACGAAAAATTCCTATTACTGTAAAAAACTTGTATAAAAAATTTTGTATCACTTCATTTTTGAAAAATGTTAAAAATATTTGTTCAAGAGTTCTGAGTGTACATTTCGGTGCCCCTCCTTCATTTACCTAGACAATTTTTTATTATTAATTAATTCATATATAATATAACAAGAATACCATATTTAATCGGAACAATTTCAAGCTCTTTTGGATAGGGAAGAGTCACATATCATCTGTAGTATAGTCATTTGATTTTGAGAAAGAATTCACTGATCTACAAAGTGTCAAAAGATGATTTGATATTGTTTTCTGCTATTATTTTCACAAATTAAAATTATCTGAAATAAATCATTAATTTTGAAATTTTTAGAATTTAGTTTTAAAAATCTTATGATTGAACGCTGAATACACATCTAGCCTGGTATATAAGCAATAATTAAATACAAACATTTCCTTTTATTATCAAAGGTCTACTAGTAGAATGGTTACATAGCTGGAAGAAGGTTTAGATAGTATTGAAACTATTTTCGCAATTCCATGTAAAATCACAAAATCAATGTGCATCGAACGTCGAACCGAAGAAATAGTAAAATGGCTGATCTTGAGCTAGAATGACTGTTCGATTGCCTTAGACCAAAAGACCCGGCAATCTTATTAACTTTTGTGTGAAACATTATGCTCTGCGAAGCACGCGGCGTCCAGCGTTCCACTTAACTGCACCCGCATGCTTTCCATTGTTTTTACACTTGATTTTCTGTTTCATCAGCTTCCCCATAACGAATAATCGATAACGCAAGAATTCACGATCGCAGTGAGATAAGAACCGAGCACAGTAGCCGCGAGATTGTGTATATGTTTACGATTTTCAGTGAAGGTTTCGCCTCTCTTACCCTAGGTGTGTGTTAGTAGGGGATCACGGAGACATACCGTACATTGTTTAGTAATAATCTGATATCTAAAAACTTCATTTATCTCTAAGAGAACGGATTAATTAAATTTATATTTGTTATATCAATTATCCCATCTCAGTCGATAAAAATTGATATATTATAATTTTATAGCACTAAATAAGACAATTTACTTAAATACATACACCGATATTATATAACCGATTTTAATGAAATTTTGCATTTTACAAATTTTGCAATTTGGCCCAACTTGGGAGATATGATTTTAGAGTTTTTTCTCAATTTATAGTCGCAATATTTTTTTATTGTAAATTAAAATATTATATGACAAAGGTTTATAGTTATCTGTGAGTTCCGTAAGTTTCTAACAGATGACGGTTAAGTTAGAAAGTTTATTTTATCGACATAACGTTTCAACTCTTTAGTGTCCGGATTGGGTAAGTATCCAATAGATGGCGCTGTGTTAAGAGTCCAAACGTTTCATTTATGCTACAATTCATATCAAGTCACACGTGTGTTCAAAATTTACTTACGACATAACCTTGGTTTTTCAATTTTCGGTGCATTATTTTTTCATTTTATTTCAATTGTTTTCTGAATCATTTTGTTCTTTATTATTTTTAACTAAAAAATAATAACTTACAAAATTTTGTTCATAATTGATTCGTGATTTGGTGATTTAATTTTTTTTTATTGAAAATATATAAGTAATACTCAATTTTATTATCATTTTTTTTATGTAACGGATAACAATATTTATTTAAAATAATAATAATGCAATAAAAATGAGTGTATAATTAAATTTAGGTTTATACATTTTTTCCATTCTATACTCCCGGACATACAAAATAATCACTTGGATCATAACTGGCTCAGTAATCGGGCCATTTTGGCAGCCAAAAATGTTGATGACGAAATTAACTTCCAGATACAACAGTTGTTGCCAGGTAATCTGATGTCTTTTAAATCAATCGACACTGTTGTTGATGAAAACGAAAGTGTACATTTCCATGAATTTTTAAATTCTTGGATATGCCCGAATTGCCACCACATAATATTCGGTTGAAGATTGGTTCATTTATTATTCTTCTGCGTAATTTGGATCCACCTCGATTATGCAACGGTACACGTTTGATCATCAAAAAGATCACCTGAAATATTCCTGAAGCAACCATTTTGATTGGAAAGTTTAAAGAAGAAGTGGTCCTATGGCCACGGATTCCAATGATACCATCAGAACCTGCGATACCATTCAAAAGGCTTCAGTTTCCTATTCGTTTAGCTTTCGCCATGACCATAGATAAATATCAAGGCCAAACAATGTCCATTTGGGGCTTAGACTTGGAAAATCCATGTTTTCCCCATGGGCAACTATATGTTGCATGCTCACGTGTCGGAAACCATCCAATTTATTTGTGTCAGCAAGAGACAGGTTAACCAAGAACAATTATAAGTACGAAAATGTTTATCAATTGCTTCCAAATTATGACCTAAGGTACAAATCTCAATCCCGTGGTTTTTATATCGGCTACGTTTTCATCTTTATTCGCAAATAATGATTTGACTATATTGATTAGTTACTACAAAATAATTCAACCTATAACTTAGCCACAGAAACGCGCGGCCGGTTTTGTTATTGTATATATATATATATATATATATATATATATATATATATATATATATATATATATATATATATATATATATAAGGAACATTTCAGTTCTGTTACTTGTGATCTTTTTATTATTTGCTTTACAGCATCAATAGGACTCATCAATATCCAAGTAAATGTATATTGTTCCATATACATTTACTAAATACTTTATTGTATTTATTAGATTAGTAAATATAATGTATAGAAAATATAGAAAATCTCTTGGATTTCTTTATCAATATCAGATTGTTTCTTGTTCTACTAATTAGTATCTGTATCATTATCATTTATTTACTATTTTGTTTACTTAAGGCCTTTGCTTTCTATCATAATGTTTCTCCGATCATCTTTCTGCTATAGAGTTCCTCATTTCGACATCTGGTTTCTATATCTTCGAATTATTATTACTGACTATTTTATTCATGAACAAATCACACTATTCATAAACATAAATTTTGATGTAAATATAAAATTCCAATATAAATAATATTTTTGGTTATATTCGAACTTCATATAATTTCGATTCTAACATTGGAATATTTCGCGTGAAACACTAAACTCAAAGAGATTTATCGCAGATACCCAATCAATGCGCGTTTTCACTGTACAATTTTTCATGCATATCTGGTACATAAATATGCCCTGGGATGGGTCACGAACAGTTTCAGGCAGTAGTACTGTTACAAACTACTGGATAGCGTGAGCTGTATTTAATTGCAGCTACATCCGACATGGCCGATATATATGGTCAGAATCCTTGGTCAATCCTTCAGTTACTTTCGAACGTTCAGCTCGAGTCCGACTGATGACGGTTGATAAGGCCAGAAACCGGTCTCAGGAGATGCTTGTTGATGCTTTATGGCGCCTGCAGGATTGAGCAATTTTTACGCAGAGAACAAAGAAAATTCCTATTTTTTTAGGATATTTTTAAAAATTGATTTTGTTTAAACTTGTTTGTATAAAAATGGATGTTCTTTGAAATAAATCTATCGTAATTTGTGTTTCTATAAACACATTCAGTCTTCTATTTACAGGTTAGTGAAGAAATCAAAGAAACTGTTTACTATTAATAAAATACTCCCATCCATACCTGTTACCTTGATGGTGTTTTCTTTACATATTTCGTTTCCTTATTCTATAATGCTTTGTAGATATTTGTTACTGTGGTAGATATGCCATACTGTATACTCTGTTATATTTTCCATATACTCTAAGCTCTATAAAAAATAGTACCATACATCCGTAGTTACTACACATTTTACTATTTCCATTTTTAAAGATCAATTATATTTCAACAGATCTCTAATTCTTTGGTATTATCTACCTCGACCATTCTTAAATTTAGTTAATATTAATAACAAATCGTTTCTTGTAGTATTTCTTATAATTACTGGTCGCGCAATATTGCATATTTACAGAATGTTAACTTTTAATAAATTCAGGGTATTTGACGATATGATTAATAACAGAAACAAAAGCTTTCATTTAGAAAAAAAAAATTTCTAATCTCTTTACAATTATCGGTTCAAGCACTAACCGTTTAATTAGAAATGTACTAATTAAAATCGACAAAAAGACTTAACTGCTACTTCGTGTCCACTGGCACTCGCATTCCCCCTACGTGTGTAGCAACTTTGCATTTCAAATGGACGTGATTTTGCAGCGCGACTTCGTGCTAGATCGAAAGAAGATACTTAGCATAAAGATATGTATTATCCATGTCTGATTCCGTTCGAACCTACACGTTTCGTCGACATCCAGTTCAAAGAAAGATCTATTGAAATGTTTCCGTAAGAAAGGTACATTCTGGAATTCCAAAATTAAAGTTTCTATCTAAGTGAATGCGATAAGATATTATTTTCAATCGTGTTTATAATACTCAACATAAACTATGCAAATCAGTAATACAGTCTCCACCACAAAACATTGTTTTCTGTTTAATTCTACAATGTGAACAAAGAGCGCATTTCTGATTCTTTTATTTTCAAGTCCATGCAAAAACAAGAATGAATATTTAAACCTTAAAATAGCTACATACTAAACTGAATATCTAAATGATGAATATCTAGATGACTGAATATCTAAATTGAATGAATACAACATAAAACTCTACATAACCCCCACAGATTATGAAATAGAGTTCGATTCGGTGGAAACATTGGCACAGTGGCGGCTCATAAAGAAGGGCGTTGTGGCGCCGCTCTTCCAGCATTTATCACATTAAACAATTTTTCAGAGCAAAACAGCATATTTTATTTCGGCAAAAAAAAAATCTTCAGCAGTACTATTTTCTTCTACGCCCTCCCACTTAAAAAACCCACGAGCAGCTCCCTAAAAACTATAGGATGTATAGTAGATACGTAAATCTAAAAGAGACTATACTTTAGAACCCTAAAATGAATATAAAAACCTACAATAACACAGACCAATATCTATTTAGAAAGGAGTACGATAGGGCGATATAATATCTACCAAATTATTTATATCAACATTGAATAATTTATTACAGAATATAGACTGGCTAACTATAGCTATAAAAGTATCTCAAACACTTAATATTCGTTATTTAGTATTGCTCAGCATAAACCCATTTAAATTAAAATACACGATCAATTAATAAAAAGGAAGAATCTTGGAAATAAGGACCTAAATACATAACACTTCGACAATACATAACACTTCGAAACAAGTTCCGTGATTTATCAACATTCTCTTAGAAGTGTGCCAGGCTTGCATAAATTCAAACGGTGGACATTTTGACTATCTAATTTAATAAAACTATTAATCATGTGTTTCTTACAGTGGCGGCTCGTCAGGGAGGACGTTGGGGCGCCGCTCCTCCAGCATTTATCACAGCAAACAATTTTTCAGAGCAAAACAACACAGGCTCATCTCCTGTATGGGGTTTCAATAGCATGAAAAGTAAAAAGGAGGCAGGGGAAAGCAAAAAAAAATATTCAATTTTTTTCTACGCCCTCCCACTTTAAAAACCCACGAGCCGCCACTGGTTTCTTAACGTGACGTTAATCGTTTAAAATATGTTATGGTGGGAAAAATTAGTGACTTTGACTTTACACGACAATAATGTGTAAGTTTTTCTTTTCTTTGGATGGAATAAATGAATAAAAATATTACATTTGATTTTCAAATAATACTTTAAATGGTCAATGAAACAACAAACTGATTTTTCCTAACAACTGGCGACGTGGCTAAATAAAAAAACTTCTGACCTGTTTTCCGCGAAAATTATTTAATTTTGAATAGATGTTTTAAGAAAACTTTTTATTTAAAATAATTCTACTTTTTCAAGTACTTTTTCTTACATCTTGTAGTATATACAAGTAGTACATCTTGTAGTACATCATCGTTCAGTCACTGTCGATCCACTGCAGGCTCAAGGTCTCCCCAACATGCTTCCAACTCGCGCGGGCCTGAGCTCTTTTTTATCAATTGGGTCCAATATACTTGATGATGTCATCCGTCCATCGTGTTTTCGGTCTTCTTCGTGGGAGTTTACGATCAAGACGTATCCATTGCAGGATTGCTTTCGACCATATGTCGTCACATCACCTCGATATATGGCCTGCTCTCTTCCATTTTAACTGTTTCACCGTTGCAATGATGTATTGTCAAGCATACACCTTTCCATTCGGGTAGCACAGAGGGGGCTACCCGAAGCCATTGAACT
Organism: Cosmopolites sordidus; assembly: GCA_031761425.1. NCBI lineage: Eukaryota > Metazoa > Arthropoda > Insecta > Coleoptera > Curculionidae > Cosmopolites > Cosmopolites sordidus. The sequence continues at coordinate 48,398 of JARFXV010001649.1, forward strand.
GATTGTGATGTAAGTATCCATGATTCACTTCCGTATGTTAAAACAGGCAATACGCTCTGATTAAAAACTTTTCTTTTTCAGGCAAAGTGGGATTTTGTTCTTAAACACTATATTGAGCCTGCCAAATGCCTGCCAGCCACATTTAACACGCCGTTCCATTTCCCAGGCAGTATCACCCTGCACTGAAATCCTTCCTAAAATAGAAATAAGAATAAAATAGAAATCGCTTCCTAAAATAGAAATTCCTCAGTTAACAGCAAATTTTTTGAACACAACCGGACTCTTTTTTATTTTTCACCAAATGGTTCTCCCACCCTTTGCAGCTCTTGCATGTATTTTTGTAGCTCACCTGGGTCTTGTGAGAGGAGAACGATATCCTATGCGAATCTAAGATGGCTTAGATATGTACCATTGATTTTTATTCCCTCCTGTACACAATTCAGATTACGGAATACCTCTTCAAGGGCGGCTGAGAAAAGAACAGGCGACATTGAGTCATCCTTCCGTTCACCCCGTGGAGTTGAGTTTTACTTGAAGGTCATCCATGTGGACTGTATATATAGCTTCATCATGCATGGATCCCAGTAGGTTCACATAGGCTCTATCTATACCCTGGTTATTTTGACATTGCATTAAATGCCTTTTCATTATTAATAAAAGCCATTAAATATACACATATACATATACATATATATATATATATATATATATATATATATATATATATATATATATATATATATATATATATATATATATATATATACCAAGTGGGGCAGTTAGTAATACAACTTGTTCTTAAAAAACAAGTTTATTTGGAAGAAAAGTAATAAATTCTTTATTCAATGTATCTGCTATCGATAGTTGTACATTTTTCCCATCTTTTGAGGTGATTTCGGCATCAAGTCAATCTCCATAATTCTATATTTCACGGAAAGTGTGTGAGATGTGAATTGTCATTCAAAACAAATGGTACTCGAAAGGGGTTAAATCTGCTGAATACGGCGGGTGGAGCAGGAATTCCCGGCCAGAAATGGTGTCTATGGTCGCTTTAGCTGTGTATTGGGACGTGTCGTGCTGCAAAATCACTTTTCCGTAGCCCGTTCTGATCGCTTTTGGACTAATTCATAGATCGAATTAATCATTTGTTGCCCATAGCGAATGGTATTAACTGTTTCACCTGGTTTAGCTCATGATATACGACACCCTTCTGATCCCACGAAATGGACAGTTTTGTTTTCTTTCCAAAACGATTCAGTCTTGAAGTCGATGTCAGTGGTTGTCCTGGTCCAAGGTATGATTTTTTCCTTTTGGGTTCTCAAAAAATATCCATTTTTCGTCTTCAGTCACAATCCGATGTAAAAAAAGTCTTTCTGTCTTGCTGAGAAAGGAAAATTTCGCACCCCATTTTTCGTTGTTCCATCTGACTATCGTTTAGCTGGTGGTACCCATTTTCCTGGTTTCTGAATCTTGTTCATTGCATGCAGACGGTCACAAATATTTTGGCAACCAACATTTAACCTCTCTGCCATTTGTTGTTGAGTTTGTATATCGTCTTCTTCCAACAATGTTTGCAATTCGGCATCTTCAAATTTTTTCGGTTGACCTTGACGTTCTTTATCTTTCAAATTTAAATCACCAGTTCTAAATCGTCTAAACGAACGTCCACAAACGTCCTACGTTGGAAGATAACATTTCATTTCATAATTTTCATATCACCGTAAATTTCCACAAGTACACGACGACTTTTACTCTTGGTTTTTCTTTTGAATTAACTAGAAAAGCAGTACGTTCGCAAATGCTCTTTATTTGTCTCGAACCTCGGCATCTTTATCACAGAGGAAAATATTACTCTAATTCCAAATCGTTTAAACATCAACGGCATTTTGAAAAATGCTGTCATAGAAACAAAATAGTATAAGATATTAGACTGTGAATCGACCCTTGTTTCTAGTGGCATATCTTAAAATAATTAAGAATTATTAACCGTCACACCTGGTCACACCTGCATGTCAATAAGCAAGAGTGTAAAATCTTACAAGGAATTTCCCCTCAGTCACGCCAATTTGCGGCCAAGGGTAAAGCTGGATACTTTCTGAGAGGTATTCTACGTTGTTCATTAGCTAGTCGGTACACTTTTCCGGAGACTTATGGTCAAGCACAAAACTAAGGCTTGATAGCCCGAGCAGGGTGCTGACCGGGGTTATCGGTAACCAATGACCGTGGTTCGGAACCTACGTTAAACTGTATGTCCAATCGCTACTTAACGCCTAGTTGACGTTGACGAGTCTCTAACTTAAATAAATTACATCAATTCTTCTATTGGAACCTTTGGTGTGAAACACTAAACTTGAAGAGATTTACCACTAAACACCAAAATACTGATGAAGATGATTGAAATCACAAAATATGATGAAGATACTGATAAAAGATGATTTAATCTAGATTAAATCATCTGGTAGATTAAATCATCTCCTGATGATGCTAACATGGTTAGCGAAACGTGCGTCGAGCAGTTCAAAAAAGTATTTTGTTGTTTAGTGGTAAATCTCTTCAAGTTTAAATAAACTAAATAAACTTTAAGGAAAACGTCGAGAAGCTCATGAAGGATGTCTCTACCGGCGCTAGATGTGGCCAGCTTCTGGTCTAAAACTTGTTAGTACTTAGGCTCTGTGTTGTTTTGTATGTTATGTCTTATACAATTTTATCTTTGGAAATTTTAACTACGGAACTTGTGCTGTTCATATGGTTTCGATACTTTTGATACGATTAAATAAATCACATTTTTCCGGATACTGAATAGGACCAAATTTTAGTATATAATTTTGAGTAAATTATTCGTCAATATAAGAATTTAAAAAGTGTAAATAACGTATATACATGACTAAGTGAATGAAATATTAAGCAAAATCAATATAGAGAATATTAACTTCACTAATTATTTTCAGTTGCTAGAAGTTTAGTTCAACACAAACATCATCACATTCAAGATGTAATATTCAGATATTCTGTAATATTAAAGTTGTATAACACTTGTAGAATACTTCAATAATTTAAAATTGTGAGAAAATATAATTGATACATTTTTAAGTAAAGATTTGTAAATATAAAAATTAGAATTTTACTAATCTTACTTACGGTTGGAATTTGTTGAAATTAATCGGAATCGTACCTGAAAAAGTAAAAAGGAATCAGTATTTTTAGTCATGAACAGATAGAGCAAAATATTTTTCAGTGTAATGTTCGAAATGATAAAGTTACCAAAAGAAAATAAAAGGCAAAAAGTAACTTACTGAGAGCAAGCTGTAATATTTTAAACGGCATTTGCTGTGCGTGTACAACATAACTATAAAGTTATGTTCGAACAACCGCATAAATAAAAGCGATACACAAATATTTACTAAATAAAAAAAGAAGAATTTTAGTATTTAATTTATAGGAGATAAAGGCAAATACCAGTTTTCCACCAAGTAACATTTCCATTGGTATTTATCGATGCAATAAAGAAACATATTTTTAATATTGTAAATAATCAGAGCAATGTTGAGGAAACTAATTGTTAATATCGACATTGTTCAATAAGATGCGATCGTAAAAATCCATTGCGGAATGAACATAAAATCAAAATATTTTTGATATATGCATATAAGTATTAGCTAATCCGGAAAGTTCGTGGGGATTTTCCATTAGTTTCAATTTAGAGCTTGTAAACAAAAATGTGTTATTTACATATTATAATTCCCTGTCATATTTACAACGTCTTCAATCAGATTCGCTTAGAGTTGCCTTCATTTAGTCTAGTTGATTCAAATTGAACATGTGGATTGATAATTTGCACCTTATGTTACATTATGTTTATTTATTTAAAAAATGTATATCGAGTATGAAGATTCACGCATCACGGACCGTTTTTGACCATCTGAAAACAAATGGTTACGAATATAGTAAGCGAAATCTATTGAACCGAATCTTCCTGCGATCTTTCGCTGAAATAAAAAATCTGATTCTGCTACATTTCTGAAGCGGATTGTAACTGATGATGAAAAGTGGATAGTGAACAACAATACGCGATGAAAAACATCATGTGGACCAGCGAAGTATGGTTAAAGATGACCTTCATCCAAAGAAATAATGCTTTGCGTTTGATGGAATTGGGGTAGATCCATAGACTTTAAGCTTCTTCCACGCATCAACACCGACATCTACTGTTCACAATTAGATCAGCTGAAGGAAGCAATTGAAGAGAACTGACTAGAATTAACAAAAAGGGAAGGCGTCGTATTTCATGATGACAATGTCCAACACAGTTCAATCAGGACGTTGCCATCCACGTTACTTACCGGTTATCGCACCTTTGGAATACAATCTATTCCGGCTCCACCAAAATTGTTTAATTGGGAAATCTTTTTAAATGCAAGAATTGAAAAACACATTACTAAAATTAAGCATCTTGTACAGTAATTGAGTAATATTATTTGGATCAATTCAATCCTAATCAATTCTAATATTAAAAAAATGCTCCTGAAGTGCCTCTCGTGAAACAAGCTAAAAATCGAAGATAAAAATGCAGTACTTCAATCCAATCGTTTTGTGATGTGCCGCCTGTCCAATATCCTTCTTCAAGCCTCCCTGTCATACACCAGATCTTAGTCAAACAGGCTGTGTACCATCGTTCCGCGAAGGACACTCTTTCCACGACCTTCTAGGCCTTCCTCGTATCCTGCCTGGTAAAGTACACTGAAACAATTTTATAGACCATTGATTCTCCTCCATCCTTATATGATCAAACCACCGCAACCTTTTTTTTTCGGTACAATTAATGATTGTGTCTGTCGCTGTTATTCGGTTACGGATTTCTGTGTTTGTTATGTTTTGTAATAGGACTATTCTTGAGCTTGGCCTGAGATAGTCCATTTTCACGGCTGTGAGTCTTCTTTTTAAATTTTAATTAGTGATCTAGCATTCAGATCGTAACAAAGTACGGATTCTACGAGTACTTATCTTAATAGCTTTTTATTATTATTTGAAATATTTGTATCTTATCCAACACAGTTGAAACAGCTGACAATTATCTTGCCTGTTGAATGAAATATTGAATAATTTCTCATTTGAAGAGTCCATTTTTATCAATCATAGCTCTCAGTTATTTAAATTCCGGCAATTGTTTTACTGTGGTGTAATCGTCAGTCACTTTAACACACACTAACTTTCGTTTCACTATATATATATATATATATATATATATATATATATATATATATATATATATATATATATATATATATATATATATATATATATATACGTATGTATATATGTTGCTGTAAAAGCCATCATGCCATCATTCATATAATTTCAGACTTTTACCATATCGGAACGGTCATCCTTAGGATTTCCCAATTTGTGTTGATAAATCTCAAATTTATTTATTTGCACATGCGCTTTACCGAATTAATACTAGCTGATCCCTTAGTATACACGTGTTTCTGTTGTGAGTGTTGCGTTTCAGTGTAATTTCCTCTTGCAACATCCGAGCAAACAGTTAGAGTTAAAATCCCTGAAGTAGATCGATCTAAAACGGACCACATAACTCTACTGGCTGTTAAGATTAATATTCAAGATGATGAGTTTTATCGTCTTGAGTTTTATCGAAGAAGCGCAGGAATTCTTGCACAGTTAATTAGTAGGAACCAATTTATCACGTGCAAGGAAAATGTATCACTTCCTGATGTTCCTGGCATAGAGATAAGTATACTACGGAGCAGTAGGAAAAATGTCTTTATCTGGCGGACTAGAGTTCCAAAAATGCAACTGTGCTCCAAAATGTTTGCAATGTGCAACCAAGAAATGTTTAAGTAGATCAGTGGATAAACTATGCAATACAAAATGTTATGGAAGTTTATCATGTAGTAACAAATAATGTTCTAAATTTATTATAAACCTAAGAGATATTACTATGTTGGATGCTTAATAACCTTACTTGAATCATACGTAGAATAAAATTCATAGTGTATTAAATAAAAAATATACTTTTGTAGTTTTATTTTTTCAGTTTTCAGCAGTAATTTAATCGTCAACATCAAATAGTACCTTTTTACAAATATAAACTTGCTTTTCCGAGTATGAAATGGAAAATCCTAAGATTGGTCGTTCCGACATGGTAAAAGTCCGAAATTATATGAAAACTATACTAGCTCAGAAAAGTTAATAAGTTTTTAGAGAAAGATGTAATAACAGCCAAAGGGAGAGTCGCATCGCACTGAACATCACTTTTCTCGGTAACCAGATCAAATCAAGCCATGGGTCATCTCGACCTGTAGAGCTAAAAAATAGTAGCTTTAACAGATATTTTAAGCCAAAATTAATCCACTTTAATCCAGTGCATTCATCAAATATTCGATCTCAAATGCATTTAATAATCTTCTATGCATTCATAAAAGATATGCACTACATTCTGATTTTTATGCACTTTTATTTAAAAACTATTCTGAAACTATATCTTCGGTTTTATACACATAGATTTCCGGTATTGTCATATTTGGACATCCTGAATGTGGTTACAAATATGTGAGCATGCGGCTACGTTTTAACTTTTGTAGCCAACAAAATAACAGTGATAAACTGGGGTCATTTATATCCGTTACAACTTTTACATAACAGAAAAATTCAGGAATGTTCAACTATTATTCTAGGTATGTTAATATAAAAAGGATGTCCTTTTAATTGCTTTCAAATAAAAAGATCATAATATGAAAATTATTGATAACTACATTAATTAACCATTTCTATAAGGCGTTTTAGCACTACGCATCATAGTGCGTAGCGTCATAGTGCGTGATTTACTATTTGGTTCATTTAATGAGAACTCTATATAATAAAACGACAAACTAGGTTGGAAAGTTAAGGACGGAAAACAACATTTTTAGCATAGATATCCATCCTATATTGATAGAAATATGACAAATATATACTTTTTCGTTTATGAGTTTTGGATACTTATTTTTGTGAAGTCATTCATATTGTAAATATAGTACACGTTGTATTAATTGCATCTAGGTAGTAGGTTCTAGGTCTAGGTTCTTAACTGAAATCCCAACATGGTAAGATTTTAAAACATAGTTGTATAAAATAGAATTGTGTCAAAATTATATGTAAGAAATATCTAATTTTCAAGTAATTTTTATAAAATGGCACTATTCAAGGACATTAAGATACTTAAAAACTTAAAATCCAATCATACTTAACTTGAACAATTAGAAACCAATAACATTTTTCGCACAACACGGTTTCGCGATTTAATGTGACCTAGTTCCAAAAAAGAGACGAACTTTTGCATCAATCCTGTTTCAATTATTCTATTGGAACCGAAACACTAAACTCTAAGAAATTTTACCACTAAACACAAAATCACTTTTTTAAAACGTCTCAGTGCGTGTTTCGCGATGATTCAATCTAAGATTCAATTAGATTCGATCATATCCTGATAATGTATGGTTAGCGAAACGCGTATCGAGAAGTTTAAAAGAAAGTAATTGGATATTTAATAGTAAATCTCTTCGAGTTTAATCCATCCAATGGTCGAATAACTACAAAGTTTAATCAGGAAACAATGATATTAAAAATAATTAAGGGACAAATTAAATGATCTGATATACTGATATAGAGAAATATGAATGTTTGATAAAAACAGTTCTAAAATAAAAAATATGAACGACAAAAAAATATTATACAAATGAGAAAATATTTAAGAATTATTAACAATATCAGAATAAAGGAGTGAAAGTACTACTATTGTACTTCTCGAAAACTCCGAACCATATTTAAAAAATTGATTCCATTATTATCATTGTTCAACAACATAAACAGGTAAGTAAATCTTTGGAGAAAACAAGATAAGTTGGAGATACATAAGTAACGTAAAAAAATTCTATAAAACAATGATCAATTTGTTTCAGACTGATTGTACTAGATTGAACACATCATCAATAATATTTTGCAAATAAGGAAGGTAATGAGTCAACTCGAAATGAGCTTACTTTCATTGGGTAAAAAAAAATGTGAAAGGTTGAAAAGAACCTGTACTGTTATGCAAATTATTTTACACGGGTAGTGTACCGTGATGTCATTGGACCATATTATACAAAGGTCTGTTTCAAATACAAGTGAGCATGAGATTATTTCATTTGCATATTTATGTTTATCGTTAATTGCAGACACCTGGTAAAATTTAGTGTAAGAATTAATTGAGGGAAAGTTTATGAGAATATCAAAAAAATGGTCAAGAATTTTAACTTTCATTTCGTTATTTATATAACAAGTTTAAGAGCTTTGCGATAGAATCTAATTTATTAAAGCAACGTAATTTTTAACAAACTATTCATTCTACTTTTTTAAATTTGAATATTTTAACATTCTACCTGAAGAGCAATAGAATTTTGAAAATCACCATTTTCAGTTCTGATAGAAAACACTGGTAAACAAAAATGGGTTTATTTTTTATAACTTGAACAGAACATAATGTAGCTCAAGTAAAGTTTGACTTAAAAACACAAAATGACAATTGATTTTTTCTATCACCCGTATTTCTTTTTGCTATAATGTATTGTTGTAATTATACCGATAGGCGTATTATTATTAATCATAATCCCACCTTAGAATATTGTATTTCATATTTTATGATTGTACTTTGCTCCTGGGGATATTCTCATTATTGACTAGTAATAAGCAGCAATGGGTTGTTTCATAAGCTTCACCCGTTTTTATAATTCGTTTGAATCTATTCATTCGAAAGCCCTTTTCTTGCTTTACTTTCAAGCTTTTGAAAGGAAACAGAAATTTCATGCAGCGAAAAAAAACATTTTCGACACTTGCTACATTTCGCCTTTCGTCGTGGTTAAAAACCTACAGGAGTACTTCGAGACATTTGCGCAGGATATATGGAGAGGACGCTGTAGCCGATCGAAATGCTGGAGATTTGTTTGCCAAGTTCAAAATGACAACTTCGATCTAGTTGACTAGCCCCGCTTTTGTTGATTTTTCCACTTCGACAAGAATCATCTTAAAGCCCTTTTGAAGAAGGATGCCGCCAAATATGACGAGATTTGGCTGAGAAGATGGACTGCGGGCCTTGCAGCAATTTTCCGACATCTTCCATTTATGGAATCAAAAACTCGGAAAATCGTCTCAACAAAGCTGCTCAAAATCTTCTTCGACATCGCATAAATACGCGGCCATAAGCCATGATTGTTGTACAGAATCAGAAATGGTGTCTATACATCAATATGAAGCAAATGAAGGTGTGGGTAGCCATAGGAAAAAAGCCAAAGCCGAGAGTTAAGTAAGACCATCCCAAGTAGGCCATGATTTGTGTTTAGTGGAACTGGGAGGGTCTCGTGTACTGGGAAATGCTGGAGAAGTATAAGACGGTCAATAAGGATTGCTACTTTGCCCAGTTGCACCGTATAAATGAGATTACTCAACTGAAACCACCCGATTGACAAGGCCAAGTCATCTTGTTCCACGACAATGCACGACTTCACACAGCAAACATAGACTAAGAGGCGCTGAATGATCTCAAATCGGAGGTTATTTCGCATACGCCGAACTCTTCAGATTTTGCGCCAACCGATTATCACTTCTTCCGCTCGCTGTCCAACCAAATGAGGGGCATAACTTTCGCCAACGATGAAGACCTCAAAACCTGGCTTAAAAACTTCTTCGAGTCCACATCCGGCGATTTTTGGCGAAACGGTATCAATAAATTGGTCGAGAGGTGGGAGCAGGCCATGAACAATAACGGATAATATATCATTGATTAATTGAACAATACAGATACAAGAAGCAATCAAAAGACCCATTGTAACGTACGTAGCAGAAATGAGGACCTTAACCACCAGAGAGAAAAAAAAATGAGTCTTGGAGAGGAAAATAATAACAACAATATATGGACCCATCAAAATCATAGAGCTACTGAATGAAGAATATATAATTCGTTACATAAAGGCATAGATGATTACATGGTTTAGACACATCCATAGAAAGCAGTAGGAGAGTACAGTACTGGCCATTAAGAACTGGAAACTGGAGGCTAATAGACTAAGAGAACGACCGCGAGCAAGATGGAGAGACCAGGTTGTTACACACATAAAACCAATCGAGGCAGCGATCATACGGCAAGAGAAATAGATGGGGAGTGATCTATCTCAACAAAAAAAAAATCTTCAATTAATTCAGAAAACAGCTTCAATGGTGGTTCTAGCAACTGGTCACTGCAGATATACGTCGTGAGTTTATGAAAATACCGCGCATTGCAAGATGTAAATAGGCACGTTACAGAAAATCAATGCTTGATACAAAAATTGCGGTAAAAGATTTCTTTTCAGCATATCAAATTACATCATGAACACTAAAAAAACTGCTGTCACAAATACTGTGTTTATCTGTGCAATCAGTCAAAAATAAAAACGAGTAGTTTACTTAGGTAGAAGTAAGTAGTAAATCGATTGAGTTAAATTACCAGAAAATTATGAATTAGGGTATTCGTTGCAATGGTTTCTGCAACAAGTCATAAAACATGAGTTAAATGTAATGATGTTCTATTTGGTTAAACAGAAGGAACCTTAGATAACAAATTAACAGAGTTCTAAATCAAGGATCAGTTGATATCCCAGATATCACACTGGGCGAAGTAAATCGAGCACTATCTGAGATGAAGAACAACAAATCTCCCGGAGATGATGGAATAGTCACAGAATCTATGAAAACAGGAAGAAACAAACTATTACAAGCATTGAGAATTATCTCTAATGAATGTCTTTCAAAGAGAATAATATCATCCCAATGGAACAATGCAGTGATGATAGTACTACATAAGAGGAGAGACGTAACGAATATCGAAAACTACCGATCTATCAATCTCCTATCACACATATACAAGCTGTTTACCAGTATCATCACAAATCGACTATGTAATAAGCTAAACTTATACCAGCCGAGAGAATAAGCTAGCTTCAGGACAGGCTGCTGCAGTAATGTCAACCTCTAAGTATTGAAAAGCCTCATAGAAAAGTCGATAGAGAATAATAGAGCTATAGTGCTTATCTTTATGAGATTATGAGAAAACATTCGACACAATGGACCAGTACACAATGGTAACAGCTCTACCAGACTGCAGAATTGACTACCGCTACACGGCACTCATCAAATACATTTATTAAAACGCCACTGCAAATGTCCGACTCCACGACAACACAAAGAAATTTAATATAGGAAGAGTTGTCCACCAAGGCAACACCATTTCACAAAATCTTTTCAATATTTATATACAAACACACACGACGGAATAGCTTAGGAGTCAACATACACGGTGAAAACATCAACCACTCGAGATTCACCGACAACCTAGTCCTAATAGCCGACCGTCTGGATGATGCTGTTATGGTATTAAAAGATCGCAACGACGTCTCCACAAAAGTGGGACTCAAAATTAATTTCCCAAAAACCCAAATTATGACAAACTTAGTACTTGGCTGGAGCGTCTATATCTATAACATCAAAGGAGAGGAAACTACATCTTTAAGTAATTGGGATATGAAATTAGTATCAGCAGATACAATTGGACTCGTGAAATCTCTAGAACCATCGGACTTATGTAGCCTGCTTTCAGAAATCTGAAATATATTCTAAAGGCAGAGTTGCCGGTTTGTTAAAGAAACAATTTTTCAATTAGGGTGTCCTTTCAGTTCTCACATACAGTGCAGATATTTCAACAATAACAAAACAGACAATTAAAAAGATACGGGTGGCAGAACAGGACCGAACATAGTGGAAGCTTTTGAGGGAGCCCTACGTCCAGCAGTGGACTTCAATAGGCTGATGATGGATGGATGGAGGCTATAAAACACTAAATGACAGATGAAGTACTTGATTACACTTGACAACTGTTAACGTCAATTTGTGAATTTCAATTTTTTTTCAATTTTTATACGAAACTATTGTCTTGTTCAAATTTCAATAAACTTGTTTGTAATCGTTTTTTTTCCTGAAAACTTTTCCAAGACCATAACGAACAAAACAAAAAAAAATTACGCATATCCATCGTTCGAATTGTAAGTTATTGTGTTGAGTTTCGTTTTTTCCCAAATTTTCCAATTTTCCGGGCAACTTTTCCAATTTTTCTTTCCCTAAAAACCCAATTCGGACGCCAGCAGTGTTCAGCAGTGGATTTCATTTGAGTGGCATTATTTTCAAAGCACAGAGGATTTATTTAATTTTGAAACCCAAGTGACCTATAAATGAGCATAATCAACACGACCATTTGGTAATGATTAACTCGAAATCACTAATTTTCTTAAACTACGCTGTACTTTTATAAGTTTTATTTTCTGTTTTTATGAATAATCTTTTTCTTTGAATTATATACACAGTTTAACACTAATAACAAAAATATAACATTTGACCAGTCCTACATTATTTTGAACCTAAAATTAAAAAAATGATAAAATAACTCATGGAATCATCAGCAGACGCCAGATGCCAAAAGGAAAAAAGAAGAAGAGAAGCGCATGTAGACTTTTATAGAAAATATTGTTGATGAAATGCAAACATCGAAAAGTATTTCTTTTAAATAATTAATTGTGTTTAAGAGATGATTTTAAAATATATTTTGTTACTCAGAAAGCATATAAACTAATAAAAATTTTACACGTTGTACTTGATGACCATCTAGGGGAGATTTTATTAATATTTTTGGTGACAAACGATACTACCTTCAAATAATTTAATTCACTTGGACTGTAGGGTTAAATGAAGGCTCTATATAAGTAACAACCATTAAACTTTTAAATGAAATAAAACAAATAGAAAGAACATTTTTTTTAAAAGAAATTATTGAAGAACTCTATATAATAGTCGCTTTATGGTGTGATGACCTAGAAATATTAAAAAAGTGTTGGGAAAGTATTGAATGTAAACTGTCTGATGCAAATATGAGAAATATTTTTAATATATACAAGTTTTACAGTAAGAAGGAAATTAAAAATACCTTAAAGAAATTACTGCTGCCTTGTAATTAAAGTATCATCTATAGAGGTGTAACATTTTCACCTTGTTTAATGATACATATTCAGGATTGAAAAGTCACGTTGTATGCAATAAATCTGTATTCGTTTCCTTATAACGATCTAACGACAAGCCAGCCATTTCACCATTTTCCGTCAAGTAATCTAAGAATCGTGTAAAACGAAAGGCGGCTTGCACGGGGCAATTAATCTTGTTAATCTACAACACCTTCCGCAATACTTCTATTAATAATATAATAAGAGAAATACCCAACGTCTGCCTACTTTACTCGATATTTTTGTTGTTGAATCCATTGGAAATCTAACGCTGCAGATTTAAGGTAATTCTTCTGGTTAGTGCTTTATGCCAAATTGATTCGTGAATTGTTTTTAACAACAGTGAAAAATTTAAGAAACAAGCATTATGAACCATTTCAAAACAAAAAGCCTAAATTAATCTCTCAATAAACTTGAACAGGTTTACCAGCAAACATCAAATCATTTTAATTTCTCTAATTCTAAAACTAAACTATGTTTTATTTATATGACTTTAACCAAAGTTAACCAAAAAATAGCCAAATCGAAAGGAAAATTAATAAAGGCAGTAGAACGACTAGATAGAGAAACCAAAAAGTTCGGATGAACAAGCATTGGAGAAAAAAACAGAATACATACGAGTGCAAAGGATTCATAACACGAACCACCACCTCATAATAGGGAATAATAAACCAGTATCGACGTATACTTACTCAGGAATAACAACAGGTCAAAATGGAAAAGAAAGGGTAAATGAAAGAATACTGCAAGGAAATCAAATCTTTGGAATGAATAGCACAGTATTAAGATCTAAAACACTAAGTAAGTAAACGAAGATTAGTACATTTAAGATATTAATAAGACCAGTCATCAGATATGTAAGAGTGGAAAGAAGAATACTGATAAAAATACGTGAACTAAACATAATAGAAGATAGGAGTCTTAAAAGAATTGAAGAAATAGAGAACGAATTTGGAGAAGAGAATGTAGCTAGATAGATAAAAGCGGGAAGGCTGGAATGGGTAGGTCACATTATGACAAGGCCACCCACAGAGTTAATTAAAAGAGTAACAAAATGAACCTCATTGGAGAGAAGTGCAAGGGGAGGGAGGGAGATGGTTCGACTAGGTGGAAAACTGGAGAATGGAATGTGAAGACAGGAAGGAATGGAAGGGCATAACCTTAGGTGCCAGGATATATAAAAAAAACTGTAACGATGATTGGAAAAAGAAGAGTAACCCACCTCACTAACAGGATTAATGATTCTCAAAAAGTTGGCTGAAGAGAATATGTTCCCTGTTTATGGTTGTATTACATTTTGCTATTTGAATGCTTTCATATGCATCCAAAGTCCTGTTATTATTTACACTTTTAGTTAGTCTTAAGTTACTAATATTTATAGTATAGTCATGCTCGAGTGCACGTTGAGGAATACAGGATTTTTTTAATTTGGATTATTCAGGGCTTCTTTTAACTTGTTGTATAGTTTATAAACTAATTTGATGTCCACTTTGTTCAAAATCTTGGCTAATTCCCGTGTTAACTGGGATACTATGTAAGTAAGTACTCTTCCTTTCAATAATTTCATAAACTTATGTTGTATAATTAATTTATCTACAATATTCTTATTATAACTATTAATTTTAGCCACTTGCCTAATCAATTTGAATTATTTGTTATGTGTCTTAGTGGTCTTGGTTTAAAGGAAAATTATTTAATCTATCTACCATAAAGTTTAAACTAGCCATTTTGTTGGGCAAGTTGTGAATGGAAGCTAGTTTAAACTTCATGAGAGATAGATTAATTAATTTTCCTTTACACTTTCTACTAAATAATTGTGCCTTCTGTTTTTTCCCAATTTTAATGCAGCTCTTTGTTTTTTCCAGTATTAATTTCTTACTTACTCATAGTTCCTAGATTACTTGCTATATATAGTGTAGTTCTTTTAATCATGTCAAATATATGTTTAAAATGTATAAATACTATAAATGTGCCTTTTTGATGCTCGTAACTCTCAGTGTGTATTTATCTGTGCAAAGTTTGAAAGTGTAAATAAAAGGTGTCTTTAAAGAAAGTTTCTGTGTGATATAGGGATATAAAAAAAAGAGACGCCCATCAAAAAAAATCTTTATTAATTATTGAAATAAACATTTTAGCAAATCGATTTTTAAAAATAATGTCCAAATGCTCACGGAACTCATCTAAACGAAACGCAAAATTCCAAAAAGGACTGCACATGCTCTTTGAAATGGCTGCCGTTTCCTATCAGATATTTTCATTTAATTGCATCAAATCAATAAACCCGTTTATTGACGTAAACTTTCGATTTTAGATAGCCCCCATAAAAAAAAAGTCCATAGAGCTCAAATCAGAACTACGTGGAGTAGTTGCGTCATCTATCCTGGAGATCAATTTCTTTGGCAATTCTTCAGGAACTCGTGGCAGAAACGTGTTTGAAGTATGACGTTGCTCCGCCCTGGTGAAAGCATGTTCTTTGATTACAACCAGCAAAGTTTTATAGTTCAGGAACCAAAAAATTGTCCAACATTTCCACATAACGCTCTGAATTGTCGGTAACTGCGCGTCCCCTGCCGTCTTAAAAAAAGTACGGGCCAATTATTACTCGCGCACTGCAGCCCATACAGTTTCTTTAGGCAAATGTAAAGGTTTTTGTTGCTTGTGTTTCTGGTTCGTTGCACTCCAGTAACGACAGTTCTGCTTATTTACATGAGCGTTGAGATAAAAATGAGCCTCAAATCACGGTTTTTGTAAAATTTTCGCACACACCACGCACGGTCTGCTCCCGAGAAACGCTTCATATCGACTCAATTCCTAAACGCGGAGCTATCGATTGACATGCGCCCACGCCCCTCACAGTTGTTGCGTTTGAGCAGTGGACCAATGAAATAGAAACTTTCTTATGGGACACCTTTATCTGATCTACAATCCAGCGCTGTGCCCCTATAGTTTTCACACCAAAAGTCTTGTCTATTTATTTATTGTGTTCTCAGACAATTTCTTTCAGTAGTTTAAACATGTAAGTAATTCGGTTTTCTGTTCCATATTGAAACATTTGTACCGTTATATTCTAATAGTCTGAACTTTTGTTTTGTTATATATATATATATATATATATATATATATATATATATATATATATATATATATATATATATATATATATAACATATATATATATATATATATATATATATATATATATATATATATATATATATATATATATATATATATATATATATATATGATATTGATGATCTTGAAGTGGGAATTAATATAGAACGAGGTGTACGGCAGGGTGACGCAATATCGCCTATTCTTTTCTCGGCTGGCCTTGAAGAAGTATTCCGTAAACTGGATTGGGAACAGGATGGGGTAAAGATCAAAGCTGCAAACTTAAACCATCTTAGATTTGCAGATGATATTATTCTCATTTCACAAGACCCAGAGGAGCTGCAAAGACGCATACAAGAACTGCAAAGGGCTGGCGAACCATTTGGCTTGAAAATAAACCTGAAAAAGAGTCAGGTTATGTTCAATAACTTCGCTCAGGACAGAAGAATTTCTGTTTTAGGAAGGGATTTAGAGATTGTGGACAGCTTTGTATATCTTGGGCAGAGGATTTCCATGGAGGGGAATACCGCCCGGGAGGTGGAACGGCGTGTTAAATGTGGCTGGCAGGCATTTGGTAGGCTCAACATAGTGTTTAAGAGCAGACTCCCACTTTGCCTGAAAAGAAAAGTATTCGATCAGTGCGTTCTACCCGTTATGACATACGGAAGTGAAACCTGGACACTCACATCGCAATCAATTCAAAAACTTCGGGTGGCACAGAGGGGAATGGAAAAGATGTATGCTTGGCATTACAAGACGAGACAGAAAGTCCTGCGCATGGATCAGGGAACAAACAAAAGTCTGTGACATCATTGGAAGAGTAAAACAGTTGAAATGGAGATGGGCAGGCCATATAGCGAGGCGATGGGACGACAGATGGATCAAGGCAATCCTGGAGTGGATACCGCTTGATCGCAAACGTCCGCGAAGAAGACCGAAAGCACGATGGACTGATGACATCGTTAAGTATATTGGACCCGAGTGGCAGAGGAAAGCCCAGGACCGTGAAGGTTGGAAGCATGCTAAAGAGGCCTTCATCCTGCAGTGGATCGATACGGGCTGATGATGATGATGATGATATATATATATATATATATATATATATATATATATATATATATATATATATATATATATATATATATATCATCATCATCATCATCATCAGCCCGTATCGATCGATATCCTATCGATATCGATTTTTCAATTTTATTGATGCTATTTTTATATCATCTGAGTCGTGTTAAAAAATGAGAAAACGTCAACACTGTTGTATCGATAAATCTGCAATTCCGACTCACTACACCACTGGCAGTGAATATCAATAAGAAATTATGATACTCTCAGTTTATAATCGTTCTACACGGCCATTTTACATTGGACACATTGCGGTTTGGCTTTGTCCGGCTCGTTAATAAATTACAGAGGGCTCGACGCAGGGATATACGTGCAGGGGCGGGCAGTGCGAAGATTTTTGCCCATTGAGCTCGCCATTAATTTGCTTTGTACTTCCATAGATGCGCCAAGTCAGTAAACCTATAAAGTATGTGATGGGTATTGCATTTATTATGTTATTAATAGATTAATTGTACGTTGTGTGGATGCGGCGGAGTTGCCTTTACAAGATCTGTTAATTGCCTTGCGGACTGAACGTGGTGGAGCTCTTTCAACTGATCGGCAGTTCGTTGGGAATAAACATAGGAAAATACTATTTATTGTTTTAATACAAACCATTCTGAATATTAAATACACTCGAACATGTTTTTAACGAGCACTGTTCATTATGTGAACTCAGTTGTTGTGGGCAAATTGACAGGTCACGTTTTTCGACGTAGTCAATTACGTTTAAAGCAAGCCCTCTAATAACGAGTATCTGCATATAAAAGTTAAGTTTGTGAAAAAATTATTTTTAAACTTCTGGGTAATGAGCATAATGTTATCATAATAATATTGCAAATACGCTCCGTCAATTCTTCAGTGCCCGAATAGGAAGGTATTTTTAATAATTTTTAACCATTTATTTGTAACTAACCAATCATTTATAACACTATCAGGAAAAACAATGTTAGGAAACTAACATTGAAAAGCAGTGAAGAACAAGGATGCTCCGTGTTGCCCGCACCATTTAAAATATACGGAGCTAAATCGCTAAATCAATAAAAAAGGCAATGCCATGGTATGCGTGCTAATTCATTAAGAAATAATTAAGTATATTTTGAAAATAAAATGTAAGAGTGCCGTTCGAAGGTTTCTCGGCTTGTGAAGGAAAATACAAGATTTCTGATTTTGTTACCTTACAATTCAATATATTTATACCAACAACAACATTCCAACTGTTTAAAAGCCTCTTTATAATATGATTTGTCCAACTCTGAAAAATACGAGATTGTCCCAACTCTGATCTCATCATTTGAACTGCATCTTTGTCTAGCGAGCCATTTATTTAGAATTTGGAAAAAGAAGTAATTACTGAGCATACCATAAGCAATGGGAATGGGCTGGGATCCAAATATGGTGAAAATAAGGAAATACATCGACGCGTAGGTCACGGAGTTTTGTAGCAGCAACTCCAAACATGTGTGAAAGTGCCTTATCGTGGTAAAATATTGTTAAGAATTTGTTTTTTCTCGAATATAAAAGTTTAGCATGAATAGCACCCTTTAATTGATCCAGTAGTAAAGCGTAATACTTCCTGATGATAATTTTGCCTTTTACAAGGCAGTTTGGAAAAATTGTCCAACATTTCCACATAACGCTCTGAATTGTCGGTAACTGCGCGTCCCCTGCCGTCTTCAAAAATGTACGAGCCAATTACTACTCGCGCACTGCAGCCCATACAGTTACTTTAGGCAAATGTAAGGATTTTTAATGCTTGTGTTTCTGGTTCGTTGCACTCCAGTAATGACAGTTCTGCTTATTTACATGACCGTTGAGATAAAAATGAGCCTCAAATAAAATTATCGCACACACCATGCACGGTCTGCTGCCGAGAAACGCTTCATATCGACTCAATTCCTAAACGCGGAGCCATCGATTGACATGCGCCCGCGCCCCTGACAGTAGGTTGTATTTAGCATGAATAGCATCCTTTAATTGACCCAGTAGTAAAGCGTAATACTTCCTGATGATGATTTTGCCTTTTACAAGGCAGTTTGTGAGTTTCACACCTCGAAAATTCCAGTCAAATATTTAGACAAGTATTTTCCTGTAGATGAAACCGTTTTCTCTTTCTTTAGGGAGCTTTTACTTGATCTTACTCACTGTTTGGACAGATTCTTTGTCCTTTAAGTGTAATGTAGAACCTATATCTCATTCATCGCCATAAAAACCAACAAAGTTCGGTAGAATAACGTTAAAATAACATTTTTGAGATATGTTCATTCGAATTCGTCTTTAGTCGATTAATAACAAACGCGGCACCCTGACGAGGAAAACATTTTCATACCCAAATCATCATGGAAAATATCGTGGACATTATCTATTGAAATGTGTTTTATGTCAGGCCTTCAGTCCGCGATCGTTTAATACGACATTGTGGATGGTTGGGTAAAAAGGATTAGTAATTGTACCAAGTGTCCAGAAATGTCGTTCATATTTAATTACTTGTTTGCTCCTAGGTGGCACAGAATGCGCTGGTCGTATTAACTTTACATTGAAGCTACTAAGCCAGAAAATTAGTTGCCATGGAGCGTTTCACTGGACAATAACGTCCTTTCTGTGTTCCCGCGTATTATCAAAACAACAATTCGGTTATTACCGTTCGTCGTCTTTATAGGGCAAAGTATAATTTACACGACATAAACCAGGCACAAAGTGATAATTTAATAAAGAAATGGATAAAAAAGTTTGAAACTACAGGATCAACTCTAAATTTACCGTCTACGGGTCGTCCAAGGTCAAGCAAAGGTCCAAACAATATTGAACGTGTGCGTGAGTCGGTTAGAGAAAATCGATCCCAATCCGTACGGAAGTAAAATACGCCGCGAAGGCCGCCATCACGACAGTATTATTTTTGCCAAATAAATTTGCAAACACTGTACTAAAATGTTATAATAATAAAATTATTATACCTTAAACCGACTTCTATTAATTATACCAACAAAAATGAACAACAATATTGGACACCTTGTATATTTATATACTTGTATATTTTATATATTCATCAGTTATTTTATATAGTTAAATAAAATGAATCAAAGGAAACAGTCCTTTTGTTAAACTTTGCATAGTATATATATGACATGACGTAGTGTTAACCAGCAACATAGCTTTTCTCGTATTTTCTCGTCATTTCTACTTGTCTTTCTTGTCTACAGTCTTTTGAAGTTTGTGTAATTCTCTCAAAACATGGTAATTTTTTCTTCATTCCTGTTTCTCTTTTCCGAAGTGACGATGCAAAATGTTGTTGTACGATTTGGAGTGGGAATATATCGATGACACTCGATGCTGAAACTGGTTTGACTCTTTGTGTACCGTCAGATTTATTGGGGGCCGATCCTCTTCTAATTTTGTACTAGATATTTCATCTATCCGTTAGGCCTCATATTGTGATGGCACAATAATCAAGTTCCTATGAGTCCAAGGCTATTCGAAGCTGATTCACTCACCAAGTCCATCATGCCCTTTGACCTCCATTCCCCTTCATCCTTTGTACCATATCTCCAGTGCTCCCTTCCTAGAGTCCGCCTTCATTGAGAGCGTGATATAGCCTAACTAGGAAATCATTGTGAATAATATAAACCCCTATCCATGGCGGTATAAAAACACTCCCATTCGTCTTCTTTCGATCAACGTAGCCTGAGTGCATGGTTGCGCATAAAGATCGCGCATAAAGATCGACGCGCATAAATACTGCGTATCAAGATCGACGCCACTGCGGCTTCTGGCACAGTTATTACCTTAATAGTGATACCCCATGAACGTTTTCCGTCCTTCATTTTTTATCTTTACACTTTTTGTTTGAACATACATTTTATTTACTTTTTATTCCATTTATACTAACTCATACACTGCTTTTCTATCCCCACCATGTTTATCTACTAGATATTTATTCAAGCGAGTATGAATGTTTGCTGTGGTAAAGAAATAAACTCAGTTGGCTTAGGATAAGTGTGCTAGGTATAACCCTGTGGGCTGTCAAATCGCCTTAGTAGCTGAGGCCGCTTTATAATCTTGTAAAACAAAATTCTCTTCTTTTTTGTTACCCGCATGTTCATATAAAAATGTCGTATAAAATGACATTGTGTTTCCACGTGCATAAAGGCATATTGGAAACCAAGATGACATTTTCTGAGGTGATGAACGTCAACTATACTTTTTCTCTGCGGAGTTATCTCTAATTAAAAACGTCAATTTCTCTTGAGCTACCCAATATTATTTCTGATGCATACGAGGGTAGTCCGAAAAGTTTCCAGCCTAATACAGAAACAAGTTTTTTTTCAATTTAAATCCCAATTCGTTCATTTTTGCCATAGCGACTACTGAAGTGTAAGACTGGGAGTTGTCTTGGTGGAACAAAACCTTCTTTTTCTTCAAATATGGCTATTTTTCCGCAATTTCTGCAGTCAGCTTGTCAAGTAATGATGTGTAGTATGCCCTGCTATTGTTATTCCTTTTTAAGAGAGTTGATTAACACAATTTCATGACTATAAAAAAAAAAAACAGTCGCTTTGCCGGCCGATGAAACAGCTTTCGCCTTCCTAGGAGTCAATTCACCCTTCGCAATCCACTGTTTCGACTGCGTTTTGGTTTCAGGCACGTAGTCGTGTATCCAAGTTTCATCTACAGTTATTAATGGATGCCCAAACTTCGACTTCTTTCGCTTAAACTGCTTCAAAAGGGCTTCAAAAGTGTTCATTCGAATGCGTTTTTGGTACGGAGTGAGTAATCGCGGAACTCAACACGCAGTTAGCTTTTTCATATCCTTCAGTCAATATATAACATAATGTCAATATATAACATAACATATCCTTCAGTCAATAGTCATCTTCAGTCAATATATAACAAATACGTTCTTTCGAAATGCCCACAACCTCTGCCATCTCTCTAATCATAATTCGACAGTCGTCTAGTACCATTTGGTGAATTTTTTCAATGATATCGGTAGTGGCTGCAGTTTTTGGCCGTCCCGAGCGTTCATCGTCAACCAAGCTGGTACGACAAACGTTTAAATTCAGTTCAAATTCAAAATTTTACGGTGGTAAATGATGGTGCAGAATCCCCGTAAACAGTATCCATCTCGGCTTTAATTGGCGTGAGCATATTACCTTTCAAATGCAAGAAATAATAACGGCTCCATATTCGATTTGACTGATATAAATGACTGTTAAACAACAACTGAGCATATAATATGGCTGAAATCTTCAAGGTTATAAAGATCTGTTGTGCAATAACATTACCAGCATATTTTTGACCAGTAACACCATCTTCATATTGAGGCTGGAAACTTTTCAGACTACCCTTGAAGATATTCGAAAGCACATTTTAAATATAAGTAGAAAATAATCTGAAATCAAAATTTAAGGTGAACTTCCTTTGCCGGAATATCTTTCGCGAGATGAGCGCAAATACACGCACTAGTCCTATACATTGCCGCAGCCGTAACATAAAATTCCTTATTGATATTAATATGGCAGTGGCGTAGTCTTGTTTCGAGAGCAGACATAACATGGCTACTATAAATAACCGACGGCATGGCCATAATTAATATTCGACTAGTCGGCATACTGAATTTATTGGCTTTGAATGGCGAACACAGGGGCACATAATTTAATTATTGCCCGGATACCTGGTATGCAAGCCTGCCCTCTGTCTTTGTCGTTTTTTGGTTACACGATAACATATAACTGTGCATTTGTTGAACATGATATCGGAACATTTGCATTTATAATAAAAATCGGTAATAAAAATATCGAACCAAATTGCATCATAGAAATAGACTTGCTAGTTTTAAAATCAATGTTGACAATTATATCCATATTATAAAGAGTTGCCTGAAGTATCAGGATTTCAAAATTAGACATAATGATAACTACAAATGATAATCGGGTAATAGTTATTTTATTTTGAAGAACAAATCCATTATGTTTTGAAAATAATGTCGTTCAAATGCCCCCCTCGGTTTCGTCTGGCGGAACGTATTCTGAAGACCAAACTTTCGATTATTCTTCCAAACATATCGTGTGGTATATTTTCAATGGTAGCCTGAATGCTTCGTCTTAGCTCAAGAATTATGTGATGCTTATTTCAGTAAACCACAGATTCAACATAACCCCACAATAATGATTCCAAGGGTGTGAGATCGTATTATCTTGGTGGCGAGTTGAAATTACCATTTCGTGAAATAATGCCTCTATCTGGCGAGATGTGTGACAAGCTACACCGTTCTGTTGAAAGAAAACAACAAAACAAAGTTGTTTGAATCCCCCTTTATCAGTTCAAATGAAAGATATTCTGTTCGCATTTTCCTACAGCGTTCACCATTAACAGTAATACGGTTTCTAAGATCGTCTTGAAAAACTAAGGTTTATATAAATACTTCAGTCCAAAAACCGCCTGAGTAAACACTGAATTTCTGAGGATGAAGAGGTCACTACTGAATCATTTGAGGATTTTAATCGGCCGAAATCTTGCAGTTATGTTTGTTTACAAACCCAATTAGCTACAAGTGTGCTTCGCCCAAAAATATTCCTCTTCTTCTCTATGGCTTGACAGTCCATCAGGGGCCTTTGCCTCCAGTTTGGAGTTTTGTAGGTATATGTTTTTTTTTAATGATCTCCAAATGGGAGGTCCCCTTCCAACTTTCAATTTCTATGCACTCTTGAATCGTTTATCTTTCTATAGAGTAATGACAAAATATATTGAACATAGCAACCTTGAGTAATATTTACATTTTAAACATTGTTGCCGCTTTTACGTTTTAAAGTTCTTACACTCTGACTAAAAAAACTCTTAATCTGTTCAACATAAATTCAATTATTATAATAGTATAAAGAGTTGCCTAAAGTATCAGGATTTCAAAATTAGACATAATGATAACTACAAGTGATAATCGGGTAATAGTTATTTTATTTTGAAGAACAAATCCATTATGTTTTGAAAATAATGTCGTTCAAATGCCCCCCTCGGTTTCGTCTGGCGGGACGTATTCTGAAGACCAAACTTTCGATTATTCTTCCAAACATATCGTGTGGTATATTTTCAATGGTAGCCTGAATGCTTCGTCTTAGCTCAAGAATTATGTGATGCTTATTTCAGTAAACCACAGATTCAACATAACCCCACAATAATGATTCCAAGGGCATGAGATCGTATTATCTTGGTGGCGAGTTGAAATTACCATTTCGTGAAATAATGCCTCTATCTGGCGAGATGTGTGACAAGCTACACCGTTCTGTTGAAAGAAAACAACACAACAAAGTTGTTTGAATCCCCCTTTATCAGTTCAAATGAAAGATATTCTGTTCGCATTTTCCTACAGCGTTCACCATTAACAGTAATACGGTTTCTAAGATCGTCTTGAAAAACTAAGGTTCTATAAATACTTCAGTCCAAAAACCGCCTGAGTAAACACTGAATTTCTGAGGATGAAGAGGTCACTACTGAATCATTTGAGGATTTTAATCGGCCGAAATCTTGCAGTTATGTTTGTTTACAAACCCAATTAGCTACAAGTGTGCTTCGCCCAAAAATATTCCTCTTCTTCTCTATGGCTTGACAGTCCATCAGAGGCCTTTGCCTCCAGTTTGGAGTTTTGTAGGTATATGTTTTTTTTCAATGATCTCCAAATGGGAGGTCCCCTTCCAACTATCAATTTCTATGCACTCTTGAATCGTTTATCTTTCTATAGAGTAATGACAAAATATATTGAACATAGCAACCTTGAGTAATTTTTACATTTTAAACATTGTCGCCGCTTTTACGTTTCAAAGTTCTTACACTCTGACTAAAAAAACTCTTAATCTGTTCAACATAAATTCAATTATTATAATGCTATAACGAAATTAATCTTAACTAAACTAGTTTATAAAAGAAAACACCAGTTTCTAGTGGTATGTATTGCAGATAAGTATTTTATAACTCGAAGTGAATAATCTTTGTTACATCGGCTAATGAAACAATTAATTTATTGAGAGACAGATTAATGAAACGGTGATTTAATGGGCCACCAAAGTCATGTAATTTGACACAGTTGGACTATTTTCTTTGGAGTTACGTGAAAAGCTAGGTCTATATGAACAATTTATAATCAATTCCTGAACTAAAGGATGAAATTATTCGAATTATTGGTGAGATAGAGCCGTGGTTATGCCAAAATGTCATCCAAAATTGTAACAAATGAGTGTCTGTAACAGTAACGTCTGTGGAGCTGTAAGAGGTGATCATTTGTAGATATTGTATTTCGTGTTTAAATGGCATACACTATGCTTCCATTATCAATAAAATATTTTTTGAAATCAATGTAAATTGTGTGTTTTATTCAAGAATTTAAAAAACTGCTCAATTTGAAAGACGCTTTACTTCTTGCACCAACAAAATTAAATTAAATTAAATTATTAGCTCTTAAGCTTGTTCGTCTAAGTGATGACATCCAGAAAGATCGAAAGCTTCCGTATTGGGATTACAACTATCACAAGGATAGTAAATCCTGGATGAAATTAATTTCGCAGAAATGTCTTTAAAATTCGACCTTTGCTGCATATATATATATATATATATATATATATATATATATATATATATATATTTATATCTATATATATATATATATATATTTATATCTATATATATATATATATATATATATATATATATATATATATATATATATATATATATATATATATATATATATATATATATATATATATATATAGATATAAAACGTGGGTTCTACACAAGACACATAAAGAAAAACTGTTAAAATTGGAACGTGGAATAATCTGCATAAAATAGAAAGAAAAAGTCGATGGTTTGTATATGAGAAAAATGACAAAATATAATATTTTCAAATTTATATATACATATATATATATATATATATATATATATATATATATATATATATATATATATATATATATATATATATATGCAATGTCAGACTTCTTTGTACTGCGTCCAATGAGACAACAGTAGTTGAGTGTCATCATACACCCAACCGTTGTGGAACCATCTCAGAGCAATTCTCCACGCTCTCAACGAAGTTCTTGTCGAGAAGAATATTTTGCCGAACGAACAGTTTAGTTTCCGGAAAGGCCACGCTGCTGTACATCAGTCGGCGCGGCTGACTTCGGAGATCATGCGGGAGTTCGACAGAAGGTGTCACACGGGAGCAGTCTTTCTAGACTTCTCGCAAGCTCTTGACAGAGTCTGGCACCTGGTACTCTTAGTCAAAATACTCAGATTAGGCATTCCAACTGACCTAGTCAAGCTCTTGGCATCGTTTCTGACTGGACGCACTTTCCAAGTGCTCGTCGATGGTATTTTCTCATCAGTCATCAGTGTCTCGCAAGATTCCCCTCTCGCCCCCGTAATTTTCAATGTCTACATGTCGGACTTTCCAAAAATTCCACACGTAGAGATTGCATTTTACGGCTGATGATACGGCTTTCTATACGTCGGCTCACGGGCCCTGGCTGATCACTTCCAGGCTTCAAAAGCAGACGTCGAAAGCCATGAGATGGTTGACGGAGTGGAGTTTAGCGATCAACCGCAGCAAAACCCAGGCCGTCTTCTTCACTAGAAGACAGCCAATAATCCGGAAATCCATTCAAATTCACGGCATCTCTATCAAGTGGGCCAAGTCGGCGCACAACCTGGGCCTTGAGAACGACAAGGCCCTGACGTGGGTGTCGCACATCAAGAAGGTAACCGGGAAAGCATACGAAATGCTCCGTCTGCTGTACCCCTTCCTCAATCGCAGAAGTAAGCTCTCTCTGAAGAATAAAATAACCTTGTATAAAACCATGGTCCGAGAAGTCCTCACCTACGGATATCAGGCCTGGTTCCCCTTCTTACCAACTTCATCGATTCAAAGACGTCAGTCTTTCCAATCACCTCATTAGTCATTAGTCGACGCCCCATGGTTTGTAAGGAATGCGCAAATCCATCGGGAAACAGAAATACCTGAGCTTCAGACGTTCCTGTCCAGTTTTCTGGACAAATTCCTAGCAATGGCGTCCTTTTCGGATAATCCGCTAATCAGAGCTGCGGCAGTTTCATTGCCGGCCGTTGCCCCAGATTGACCGTTCACTTCGGTCATAACCCTGCCTAAAGAACGGCAAATAAACCCCTCCGGATAAACGACATTGTCACGACATCCGGAACAAACGCAGAGAATACAAATCAGGGCCTCCGGATCAACTTACCCCCAGGAAGAATAAGTAAGTTTCACAATCTCATGTGGAAGACACAACAATCTGTGTGCCTTGAGCATTATTGTTGGTTGACGACTGGAGACGAGCACCATCCATCCCTTCAACTGGAGGGCTTATGTTTCGTCTCTTGGTGTTTAGACTTTTCAGGGTATCTACACATGCTCCCCCATAGGGAGACTCTATCCAACACAAATGATCTTTAAGGCGTAGACACAGGTTGTTGTGTGTTCCACATGAGATTGTGGAACCTAACGGTTGGGTGTATGATGACACACAACTACTGTTGTCTCATTGGACGCAATCCAAAGAAATCTGACATTGCATATAAGGGAAGTCGGCGAAAACATTGGTTGTTGACTGTGGATAGAGTCTCCCTATTCTTGATGGGAGAGCATGTGTAGGCCTGGGGGGAGCTCTGAAGAGTCTAAATATCAAGAGACGAAATATATGCCCTCCAGTTGAAGGGATGGGTGGGGCTCGTCTATATATATATATATATATATATATATATATATATATATATATATATATATATATATATATATATATATATATATATATGATGAAATATAATTAAATACAAATACACAACAATATAATATATTTAAGTTTCACAAAAAAATAAAGAAAACCCTGTACCAGTACTTCATTTGTTTGTTCCTTATGTTCAACAGCGCTATTAACATTGATAGGCAGGAAACATTATCAATAACGACTAAGGAAACAAGCATAGGTTACATGAGGAATAGGCACGAAAGGATCTTACTTCACATTTTTCACTTTTTTATTTTCTAAATCCCACTAATTTATTCATATGGGCATACAAATGTTTATTTCTGATTTTATTTACATACATTAACATTCTTGATAATTGCGTTTATTAATCTTGTCACTATGCTAAATTGCAACTATCTTGAAGTAATTTATTAATTTGGTATCACATGTTTTTATTTGCATAATATGATGTATAGCTTAGATCTTATAAAAGGCGGCCATCCACCAACCAAATTATACATCGTAAGCAGCAATGTGAACCTTTTGTTTACGCATTCAAGTTGCATAATTATCCAATGAAAGAAATTAAGTAGTATCCGGTAAGATGAAGTTCATGGTAGCTTTCTTCCAAATTAATCAAATTTATTATCTTGTTATTTATTTTAACAAAAGGGTGACCATTTATAAAAGAGCAAGTGTGAATAGTTCAGTAATAATATTTTCAAGCATAAATTGCAATCGTTTCGTCTAAAAAAAAATGTATATATAGATTACGTCGGAAAAACAGCAGAACATTTAAAATTAAAAAAAAAATCAGTTTTATTCAAAATACATCCCTTCCGAATAAATCCCAATAAGTACGTTTAACTAATGCTAGCATAGATTTTTTTATGTCGTTTAATAAACTCGCCCCAATGATCATCATCACGGCTTCTTGAACTTGAGTAACTCTCAGAAAACCTTTCTTTCATGGTCAGTTTGAATTTCGGAAATAGAACAAAGATATATGGAGATAAAACAGATGAATACGGAGAATGTTGAAGCATACAGACTTGTTTTTCACCAAAAATTCACGAAAGCGGCGGTCTTGTGAGATGCGCATTATGGTGTAACAAAAACCGTCAAGGCTTTAGGTCATCTTCCAAAATATCACGACCTTTCTGAAATCACTTATACCACTCGAACACGCGTATCTGTGACAAGCAGCAATCATCACCATAAACGTTTCAAATCAATTCAAATGTTTCTATAAAAGTTTTGCTGAGCTTAAAACTAAATTTAATATTAGCTCTTTATTAGATCGTGTTTTTGTGATGAGGCGACAAAAGCTATTGTCAGTTTAAGCGCTATAACTTGCTGATCAATTTTAATGATGGCGGTCTCGCTTTATAGAGGAGATATAACGCTTTCAAATTTATGAAATGCAAATTAATATGAACTCTCTATTTAAAATATTTTCTGCGCTGCAGTGTTGCCAGATCTACTCGAAACAGATTCTAACTTTGTTTTTTTTAAATAGAATATCCTATATGTTATTGCATTTCTAGATTATGTGAACCATTTTGAATATTTTTTATATAACATATACTATACCTATCTTGAGCCGTTTCGGAAATATTTTTTTTTTAATATATTTGGCAACAAACATCCCTGAGTAAAAAAAATACAACGAATATAGCTAGATACCTAAATTTTTGAATAGGGTTCCTTAATAGGTTGCTTTATGACACTATGACATGAGAATTAATTTTTCGTATACAGGGCGTTTACAAAATAGTGATCTTTCGATAGGGCTTAAAAATTCATGTTATGTAGGAATTTTAAATAGAACACCCTGTATTTTATAATGGAGCTCAAAAGAGCAATAAATTTCGACTTATAAACCAAAAAACCAAAATAAAAATCACTGCATTCGAATAGTTCATTCCTTCCATTCTTTACTGAGACAATTACTTACTTAAATACGCTAATTATGAATTATTACACTAATAATGTCAAATACAAACATTTTCATAATATTTGTTTAGAAGTAATGTCACCCTAGCCGGCCGTGGCCCTACTACTAAAACAAACAATATCTTTGCATTAATTTCTTTATTTTGGGTTTTTGCTTATAAGTCGAAAACGGCTAAAAATAGGTATATCATCACTTAATATTTTTAGATACAGAATTTATTGCTCTACTGTGCTCCAATACAAAATATAGGCTGGTCCATTTAAATTTCCTACATGATATGAATTTTTAAGCTCTATTAAATCCGCACTATTTTGTAAACACCCTGAATGCAATAAATTAATTCTCAGATCATATTATCATAAAGTAACCTATTAAGGAACCGTATTCAAAAGTTCAGATATCTAGCTATGCTGGTTGTAAAAAGAAATATTTTTGTTCAGGGATGTTTCTTGCCAAATTTATTTGGCAAGATAATATTTTTTTTATTTCCAAAATACCTCATAGAATGTAAAAATGTAATATTATATAGAGTATTCCATTTAAAAAAACAAATTTGGTATCAGCTACGAGAAGATTTGCGTTATGTGCGAAGTAGTTCTCCCTAAACGTCTAATATACCAGTCACCGTGAATCACCTTTAATATATATATATATATATATATATATATATATATATATATATATATATATATATATATATATATATATATATATATATATATATATATATATATATAGGAGGAAAGTGTCACGTAAGTTCAGTTTTATATCTGTAGAAAAAGGAAATAATGTCAGCTAACAACGTGGATTAAGAATTAAATTAATGAGGAAAACGAAGTTTATGTTAATAACAAATAGCCTCTTACAATATAGCTTAATCCTCCTACAATGTCCTCTTACAATATAGCTTAATCAGGAAAGTACAACTTCCTGGGTACACCAATAAGCAAGTCACATGATCACTCAGTAGAAATTCAGAGCAGAACAGACGTGGTTGGCACAAAAATGAGACAACAGTTTTTCCACAGCAGAGACCTAACTAATAAACCCAAAAGGCGAATAATGCGATGATGCGGGTATTCAAACTTAAAAAGCAACGTGCGAATAAACAGGAGGCTTTTGATTTGTACATCTACCGCAAGGTCTTGAAAATATCTTTGGTAGACAGGATTAGAAGCAAGGGTCTACAAAAAGGAATAAACTAGGAAAGGGAGAACTGTGATTCATGGTTAATGTGAGAAAAGTTATTTTAACTAACAAACTAAATAGAAAATGAATTAGATGAGCGAACGGGAGAAACAGGACAATTATTTCGATATGATGAAGAACACATTTTTAAACCAGAAATATATTCCAAAGTACATAAGAACAGAAGCAGTAAAAAATACTAAAACCAACGATACTATGTAGTAGTGACATACCAGATCTGAAAATATGAAATCGGAATTTACCCATAGATGGCCCTAGCTGTCAATGTAGTTACCGTCAAACCGCGTCATTGGCGCCACTTTCTTGTTGACATCTGACAAATATTTTCAATTCACAACAATACAAGTTTCATATACTAGTAGAATTTTGTTGCAAGACACTACGATTTGCGGACAGCATTGATTTTCTGATACCATTTGAAGAAAACTGATGCAGAATCGCACTGAATGCTTGTCGAAGCTTACGGTGAGCATGCTCTTGGTAATTCCAGTGCTTTGAGTGGTTTAAAAAATTGAGTGGTAAAAAAATAAAAAGTGGCGATTTTGATGTGAGAAATGAACAACTTGGAAGACCACCGAAAAAGTTTAAAGACAGCGAAACATTGCAGGCATTGTTAGATGAGGATGACGCTCAAACGCAAAAACTCGCAGATCAATTAAATATGACAGGAGAAACCGTCTCTATATGTTTGAAAGTCATGGAAAAGATCCAGAAGATGGAAAAATTGGTTCAACATGAAGTGAATGAAAGGCAGCAGGAAAACCAAAAATCCACTTGCGAAATGCTCCTCGCTGGGTACAAAAGAAAGTAATTTATTCATTGAATTTTAACTGGCGATGAAAAGTAAATGTATTTTGAGAATCCTAAGCGTAAAAGATCATGGATAACTCCAGGCGAACCCTCGACATTGGTTACAAGGCCAAATCCCTATGAACGGAAGGTAAAGTTCTGTATTTGGTGGGATCAGCGAAACCATTAATACCGAACGCTACCGACAACAAATGATCGATTTGAATCAAGCTTTGCAGAAAAAAATCATCAGAATATTAAAATAGGTAACACAAAGTGATTTTGCTTCATAATGATGCACCATCACACACAGCAAAACTGGTCAAGGAAACGATTGAGGCTTTTAGTTGTAAGGGTGAATAATGTAATGGAAAAGTAATTATTACATAAGATCGAGAATAAAGCAAGAACATATGTGCAGATATATGTGCAGAATGCCAGATAAGAGGTTCAAGCCAGTGTATGAAACGAAAGCACCAGAGACAAATTATAGAGGAAAGCCAAGAAAAAGGTTGATTGAGAGGATTGAAAAAGAGTAAAAAGTTGGGGAATAGAGTGGGATGAAATTAAGCATGGCATTAGGCACATAGGATAGGAGGAAATAGAGATAGAATTTCACGGTAAGATAATCAGTTTAAATAAAAAGCCTTACATCAGAAGGTAGATAGGGGGATAGATATGATTGACATTGACAAGAGTTATTAGTAGTAACCATAGTTTAACATTGTTTTGTATTAAAGCGAGTTTCTTGTTTGGTTTGGGATTAATTTATTCAATAAATTAGTTTTTCTAATTTTCGATGTATTTTACGATCACACTCATTTTTAATCAATTTACCAAATCAGAATGTGACCGGTTTTCAAATTTCAGTTTTTCGTTCAAACGACGACATTAAAACATCATCAAACTGTTTGCCTACAAAGTTTTTACAGTATCACATTACCATAACAAAACTACAGATCAAATACTATCAATAAAATAAACATTAAACGTAACACAAATGGAAATAACAAATTTGACCATAAGCTAGAAGTAATAAAAATCGATTTAAAAGTTTTTAGTTTTATTACGCTTGAATATCTGCGTCATTAGGCAATGAGGCCAAGAATCTCTTTTTTTCTTTTTAGGAAAAACCGAACTACGGATACACACACACACACACACACACACACACACACACACACACACACACACACATATATATATATATATATATATATATATATATATATATATATATATATATATATATATATATATATATATATACATATATATATATATATATATATATATATATATATATATATATATATATATATATATATTTATATATATATAGTCTTAACTTCTGAACCGTCATGGTTCAAACATTTAATTCAAAGTACAAGATGAAGCGTTCTAGTAATTACAAAATTACCCCAGGAGGTAGACAATCCTCTGCCAGCTTTGCTGGTACAACCGGACTTTCGGATTCTGGGGCGTCCGGGCTTAAACGCAAAATCTTTCAGAGGGAGTCGGAGACCTCTGGCCAACGTCTGAAACCGAAAATAAAAACTTTCTTTGGAACGATAAATATCAATTCTCTCCTGCGTCCAGGAAAACTACACGAATTGGAGCGAACATTAAATCAGCAAAAAGTCCAAATTTTAGCTTTGCAAGAAACCAGATTGATAGATGATAACACCTTGGAATTCGGCAACTACAGACTTTTTAGTAAAACGGACAAAAGAATACTCAAAAATACACCACATCTCGGTGTTGCTTTCGCTGTCTCAAAAAACATTCTTGGTTCTATAACAAATGTCCACCCAGTAAATAATCGACTTATGACACTATCCCTCAAGTGTGCTAACAAAAACTATACATTAATTAATGCATACCTCCCAGTTAACGAAGAAAATAAATCTAATCCTGAAATAGTAAATAAGTCCTGGGAAATTCTGGAAAAGACTATCTCTAAAATTCCCTCTAACCATGTAAAAATCCTATTGGGTGATTTCAACGCCCAACTAGGGAAAGAAAAAAAGTACAGGAAAACAGTCGGCAGTTTTCCCGCTCATAAATGGACTAACCATAATGGTAGAAGATTGGTTGAACTATGTTCGCAGTTTAATCTAAAAATAATGTCAACCCATTTTAAGAAGAAAATAACAAAACAAAAGACCTGGAGGTGCCCAAACACGTACATGGGTGAATTTCAAATTGACCATGTTGCCATTTCGTACCCCAATTATAAAGAGATTTTGAATGTTCAAGTCAGGAAAGGAGCAAATATAGACACGGATCACTACTTGATTAGAATCAAACTTAGCTTAAAACCTCGAAAACTTATTCAAAAGGGGCTGCTAATACCAAAGTTTGACCCAACGAAAATAAAACCAGCCCTAACAGAAGAGTTTGATAAACAACCTGCACAGAACTGGCAAGAATTAAAACAAAAAATTATTAAAACAACCTTAAAGTTGGTTCCTTTACAAAAACGTAGAAAACATCCGTGGTGGGATGAAGTTTGCGAGCAAGCAGTATTAAGCCGAAGTAAAGCATTCAAAGATTGGAACAGTCAAAAAACAGCAATAAACTATAACATCTTTTTGGAAGTAAGAAAAGAAACATCGAAGCTAATTAGACAAACTAAAAGAAAATATGAAAACAATCAACCTAATAAAATAGAAAAATATTTCCAAAAAAATAACACCCGAAACTTTTACAAAATTTTTAAAACTAAATTAACAGGCTATCAACCGCAGAGCCTATGCTTTCAAAAGGAAAACGGACAACTAGCTCTAAATAACCAAGACAATTGCAAAGAACTTGCGAAATATTTTGAACAAATACTAAACTATCCTGAGCCCTTAAACAAATTACCAACACTAAACCCTAAACAAACAAACCCAGATTCATTACCACCGAATGAAGAGGAAATACTTAGGCAAATCAAGCGGCTTAAAAATAACAAAGCTTCTGGTGAAGATGGAATCTCTGCTGAACTTTTGAAATCCGCTGGTCCAGGTACAATCAAGGAAATAACCAAAATTCTACAAGAAGTTTGGCGAACCGAACGGATTCCGGAAGACTGGAAAGATGCTCTAATCCATCCACTACATAAGAAAGGAGATAGAACGGATGTAAACAACTATAGAGGAATATCTCTTCTTCCAGTTTGTTACAAGATTCTATCTCAATGTCTACTAGACAGAGCACAGGGACAGTTAGAACCGAACATTGGTGAATATCAGGCAGGTTTTCGACCGGGCAGATCCTGCCCTGAACAGATCCTGAATCTAAAGTTGATTCTAAGACATCAAAAACTGTACAAAAAAAATCTCGTCTGAACATATGTGGATTTCAAAAAAGCATATGATTCTATTGACCGCGAATCTTTATTCCGAATCTTGAAAGAACAAGGACTAGATCTGAAAAAGCTGGCAATTATTAAAGCAACGTTAACTAACACGAGGTCAAAAGTTAAATTCATGGGTGACATCTCAGAACCCTTCGAAATTAAAACTGGTGTGAGACAAGGGGATGGACTCTCGCCACTCTTATTTAACTGTGTTCTAGAAAAAGTAATACACGAGTGGCGTGAAAAAAAGTCGGCACTGAATATTGACCAGCCCATTAAACTGGGGAGAACCAACATCAAAATTGATTGTCTGGCATTTGCTGATGATCTAGCAATTTTAGCTCAAGATGTATTAACGGCTCAAAAACAGATTGAAATCCTAAAAGAAACAGCAGAAAAGGTAGGACTTCAAATATCCTTTGAAAAGACACAATACATGATCTGCAACAGACTAAGAACACCATTTCTAAAAACAAAATATGGTAACATCAGACGAGTCTCTCAATTCAAATATTTGGGTGAAATAATCATGGAAAATGGGTTGGAAAAAGCGGCCAATAAGGGTAGATGTCAAAAAATGGAAACGGCATAGAGACACAAAATATTTACAACAAAACATGCCTATCTAAAAACACAAAACTGAGACATTACAACACGGTTATTAAGCCAGAATGTATATATGCTGCAGAAACGCTCATTTTGAATAGAAAGAGGGACATCGAGGACATTGAAAAAAGGAAATAAAAATCATAAGAAAAATCCTAGGCCCCAAACAAATGAATAGCACAAATACCGACTTCGAGAAAACCAAGAAATCAAACAATACACAGATATACATAGCGATATGAGAAAAAGAAGACTTCAGTTTTACGGACACATCAAACGGATGAATCCGAGTAGGCTAACTAGACAAATAGTCGAATTTTATGAAAATTAGAGTAGAGCTAAAGTAGAAATAATTAAATTGATTGCGGCAATTAAAGAGGACCTAAGATCAGCAAATATTACACAAAGTGAAATTCAGGATAGAGGCTGTTTCAGACACAAGGTTAACGTTTGGAAGGTTGGCCAGAGAGAAAAATGTAGGAAGACTGGAACAACTTGGTCTGACGAAAGGAAAAAGCTCATAGCGAAAGAATGAAATTAGTATGGGCTCGAAGGAAGGCTAACAAAAACAAACGCCTCTAATTGTACTTCGCGTGGTCCACCAGGGCCCATACGTGAATAATAATAATAATAATATATATATATATATATATATATATATATATATATATATATATATATATATATATATATATATATATATATATATATATCCAGGATAAGTTTTTATACCTGTATCGATAATAATTATTAATTTTATTTTATCTTTGAATAATGCGACAAAAAAAATATTAAAAATCAATCCGGTAACTTTTATCGTCGGATTCGTAAATTTCTATTAGTAGCACTTTCAAGCTGCAAGATGGCTCGTGGCGCTAATGTATCAGTGGATCTCAAACATCGAGTGGTACAAGCTTATAAAAGTGGTGAGAAGCAATGTTCCATTTCCAAACGTTCAATGCTCTCTAAGTCGGTTGTTTCGAGAACTATTCAAAATATTTTTGTAATGGAATAAGTACTGAACCTGACTAAACCGAGAAGACCGAGAAAAACTACTTGAGCGCTGCATATATAAAAAGAGATTTGGATAGCGTGAATGTTTCTACATAAACAATTCAAGGAAGATTATGTGAAGGATTGTTGCTTATATATACCAGTTGCCACTGGTCTAATCCAAAGAATCTTCTGCATTATGGATAGATCAGTTTATGCCGATATTTTAGAAAATGGGTTTGCCAGCACGATAATGGCCCGAAACATATTTCAAAACATGTGAAACGTTGGTTGAAACAGCACAACATTGAATTATTGAAGTGACCGGCTCAATGTCCGGATATATATTTGATAGAAAATTTGAGGAAACTCATGGGCAATAAATTTAGGAGCCAGCGTTACATAAATTTGTTCGATACTTTAAAAAAATATTGGGATTCAATAGATTTTTCACTGCTTCATAACTTAATTGACTCAATTCCAAATGGATGTCAGAAAGTAATTGGAAATAAATCAGTTATTTTTTGATCAGTTATTTATCAGTTATTAGTTGATTACAATAAAAAATATTGACATTTTCAGGCCTTTAATAATAATAAACTATGTTTTATAAAATGTTGTTGAAAATTGCTCCATTTTAGTCACATGCTTTGTAAATATCTGCCATAATAAGAAAAGAAGTAACAGTTATCACACCTTAGTTTTAATGTCGTTTGATAATGTATCATTGATTATGAAACTAGTTACACAAAGTTTAAAATAAAATATGTGACAGATAACAAAGTAAAAAATTCATTTTATTTGATATTAATTAGTTGCACATGACGAGTGGAAAAAAAAAACAACCAGACAAGATGACCAAGTTATTTAAAATAGAAAGTGGATTTGTGTCGCCATATTTGTGACACAGTGAAGGTACTACGCATTTATGTAGGTCTGCCTGTGCACCGACTTTTTTTGACTACTGAAGCATGAATGAATGTGGATTGAGGTTACTTGTCATTGAAAACTCGATATTTCCCATATAAATAGGGAGTTTCGTCAGAGCAGAAGCTGTGCATTTTACTTCTTGAATTAAAAGATCTTGTATGTTCAACGTTGAAAACACTTGCATCACGGAATTGTATTTAATTCGTTTTGTATACATTTAGTTGGCATTTAACTACTATTGAAAACCAACGGCATCAAATGAGAAACTAATTAACCGTTAAATAGAAATATTTTAAACAACATTGGTTACCTAACTGTATTTCAAGGTTTAGTGGACAAATACGTACGTAAAAACAAAATATTCAATCTGTAATTTCATCTTTCTCCACATATTATGTGTTGGCTTAATATATGTTTAGATTCTATATAAGCAAGTTTAACTTCAACAAATTCAACTTTTACCACATTTAATATAATAAAATTATTTAAGATTGACAATTTATTTGTACTATTATTAACGAAATTAGATATTATTAACAAAATTCTGTCAACTTGAGCTCAATATTTTGAGAAGCCAGGTCCTACCTATCATATCTATCAGTAACTTGAAGAAAATGGAGAGTAATCAAAGCGTAATATTTGAATAAAAAAATTCTATAGTTGGCTCGATTTGTAGCTCCATGTGTCCAGCATTATAGATAAGAACGCTTTCTCAAAATGGTAAATAAAGTGAATATTTGGAAAGAACTGTAAAAAAGAAGTACTAGGCAGAACGGAAATAAAATATGGGGTTTTTCTTTGAAAAATTGCTTACTATGATAAATGCTATAAGGGCGGCACCCTCACGAGGGTGCAAAAAGTATGATTATACAGATAGTAAGAAAATAGAAAATTCATAGAATCAGATTGAAAGACAAATAAATACAACTGGATAAAAATAATAAGCATTAAGGAACGATGATTGAAAGTAATGGCAAAATCGAAAAACAGATAGATGAGAGAATCGGAAAAACAGGAAAAATGTTGTGAAGTGTTGAAGAACATATATTTAAACAAGAAAGACGCATTTATAAATACTGTGATAATTTGTTATGAAGTTGTGTGTGTTGAAGACAGACAATTTTTAAATAATTTTTAATCAGCAGCATCTGTACATTAGTGAAGCGGCTTTGAAACCAAAACATACAAATTAACTCGTATCAGTCTCTGAATAGGGTTGCGATTTAATGGGTGCTTGCTCTGTATGTTAATGGCGACTTTTAAGCTAACAACCTAAGCAATATTAAAAGTCCAGAGACATCTCGAACAGAAAAAACTAATTTTTGTTTTACTTTAAACAAGAAACTTTAATGGATACAATATGCCTCAGTGTTTATGGCCACCTAGAAAGTATGGTAAAAATACGACTCACATAAAGACACTGAGCTAACTACAAGAATAAAACATCAGTTTGGTACAAACAGATTAAAAATGATCTTAAAAATGATCAAACGGATGAATCCGAGTAGGCTAACTAGACAAATAGTCGAATTTTATGAAAATAGGAGTAGAGCTAAAGTAGAAATAATTAAATTGATTGCGGCAATTAAAGAGGACCTAAGATCAGCAAATATTACACAAAGTGAAATTCAGGATAGAGGTTGTTTCAGACACAAGGTTAACGTTTGGAAGGTTGGCCAGAGAGAAAAATGTAGGAAGACGGAAACAACTTGGTCTGACGAAAGGAAAAAAGCTCATAGCGAAAGAATGAAATTAGTATGGGCTCAAAGGAAGGCTAACAACAACAAACGCCTCTAATTGTACTTCGCGTGGTCCACCAGGGCCCATACGTGTAATATATATATATATATATATATATATATATATATATATATATATATATATATATATATATATATATATCCAGGATAAGTTTTTATACTATATCGATAATAATTATTAATTTTATTTTATCTTTGAATAATGCGACAAAAAGTTATTAAAAATCAATCCGGTAACTTTTATCGTCGGATTCGTAAATTTCTATTAGTAGCACTGTCAAGCTGCAAGATGGCTCGTGGCTCTAATGTATCAGTGGATCTCAAACATCGAGTGGTACAGGCTTATAAAAGTGGTGGTGCTTGCTCTGTATGTTAATGGCGACTTTTAAGCTAACAACCTAAGCAATATTAAAAGTCCGGAGACATCTCGAACAGAAAAAACTAATATTTTTTTTACTTTAAACAAGAAACTTTAATGGATACAATATGCCTCAGTGTTTATGGCCAACTAGAAAGTATGATAAAAATACGACTCACATAAAGACACTGAGCTAACTACAAGAATAAAATATCAGTTTGGTACAAACAGATTAAAAATGATCTTGAAATTTTGAAAATTTCCGAAACACAAGTCCGAAGTCGATTCAAATCAAGTTTAAAACTAGCATGGAATGCGTTCGGAA
The DNA here is from genome assembly GCA_031761425.1 of Cosmopolites sordidus. Classification (NCBI taxonomy): domain Eukaryota; kingdom Metazoa; phylum Arthropoda; class Insecta; order Coleoptera; family Curculionidae; genus Cosmopolites; species Cosmopolites sordidus. The sequence goes on from JARFXV010001649.1 coordinate 88,773, forward strand.
TTTGTCGATAATTCGGCAAATACATCGCTCAGTTGGACGGTTGCATGCCTCATAAAATAATTTATAAATTTGGCGCATAGAACACTGATTTTGATAATATATTTCGACAATTTCCAAGCGTAGCGCTGATGTTAAACAATCCATGATGATTTGCCAGATGTTTGATGTGCTATGATGATTGCCATGATGATATTTTCCATGATAAATTCGGGTACACTAAAAAATCAGCCTTTTCTTGACGGATTTTTCCGTTTACTTGATGAAAATCAATTATAAATTATTTTAAAATTAAACTGCCCAATTCAGTGAAAATCAAATAAAACTGCAGTTTTATTTTAAAGTAATTACGACCGTTTTATCAGATAATAAATTAAATTTTTTAAATCATATTGCTAATCTGCAAAATATCATAGTTCTTTCTAATTTAAAACATTTCAAAGAATAAATTTCATAGTATCTGTTGGGTTAATGGAAAAGTTCGTCCCGTTTTAAGCACTGGATGGCATTGGATGGCAATACCGACTTCACATGTGTAAAGTTTTGACAATGATGGACAGAAGGAATAATTGTGTTATTTGATTGTGTTTCTAAAATATTATTAAGCATTAAAAATAATAGAAAACGAGGAGCATTTATCGCATTTTATGTTTTTTTTATTTCCGAAAAGGTGAGAATCATTCGCAGACCCAAAATAAGATATGTGGTGTCAAAGCACGGGCGTAGCAAGGATTTAGTTTGGAGGGGGGGGGGGGGGTTAGTTTGAAGTAAACAAAACAACAAAAATATACTTACATGAAATGAAATGACAAGAGATGGCGTTACTGTGCGCAACGTCCACTAGTTCGGATATATATTCAATTCAAATGTAATAATTTAATTCTCTTCACTCCTCGTATTTTTTTCGGTATAATATTAGGTAATATTTGGCTTATTTCGGGGGCTGGCTACTCCCGTGCTGTCAACGGTGAGGGGGCCGTTGACGATTCCACGCGCCATAAGTAGTTCAGAAAGTTTAATGAAAGTAATTTTAAACTTAGGGATGCACCACGTTCTGGACGACCGGCCGAGGTTGATGGCAATGAACATTATGATACATAGAACAACTCAAGACATCCCAAAAATTCTTAGAATGAACCGATCATCAATGTTAAAGCGATTACGTCAGCTAGGAATCATTGGCAAGACCCAAAAATTTCTGCATGCGATTTTTTATTGAAGCGCAATGAAACTGTTACCGAAACGGATTGTTACAGGTGACGAAAAATGGATTTTATATAATAATGTTAAGCGAAAGAGATCATGAGAAAGAGTTGTAAGCATGGAGATGCCCATTTAACTAGCATAAAGGCCAGTTTATATCCGAAGAAAGTTATGTTATGCATTTGGCGGGACTGGAAAAAAGTCCTATATTATGAGCTATCATCTGAAACCAGGCCATTATTTCAAAGAAATACTGTTCATAATTGGAAAAATTATTCATAATTGGATTAAATTAAAACGAGTAGTTGACCAGAAGTGGCCTAAATTAGCCAACCGATAAGACATTGCTCTTTCATCCAGACACGAATCTTTGGTTAATCAAAAATCGATTTAGGGAAAAGCTACTACAACAATGTAGGAAAATACTCTGAGGTGATATAATTGGATATTCCAATATGGTTTCACTCAGGAAAGTTGCTCTGGATTGGTGGGAAGTTCAAATAAAGTTAGTATTCTTCGTTAGATTAATAATAATTCTTACTATCGCACATATTTAGCAACTTTGTTATTTTGTATTAATAACAGTATTTGTTTTTTGGTATTTGTTTGTTGTTTGCTATATATTTATTTGCTGTTTTTGCAATCTAAGAAGTGGTTATTTAGAATTGTTTATGCATGCATGATCTGTTTCCAGAATTAGGTAAGTCCACTTCTGTTTTCGCCAAATATTGATTCTGAACACGATTGAAAGTCATTATATGTATAATGGAACGCCATATTGTTGAAGCACCATACCGTGGTCATTTCCAAAATTTTCTATTTTCGTTTGAATATTATTTTATTGGGTACTTTTTCCATAATTCCATTTGTGACTGGGTGGTATCATTAACTTGAAGACGGGGATATTGTCGAAGTCGAAACGGGGCGAAAATTGGCTCATCCGTTTAAATAAAACTGAAGAAGCTGTACGTATAAATGATCGGTGAAAAATAATATCGATGGCCTCGTGTGATTGCGTTATTTCTCAATATTGTCCTAGTACTTCAGTCAGTGAGATTTTTATATTATTACTTTATCCATCTTATAATCAGCAATAAGCAACAGATTTCGAGCGTGCAATAAAAAACAAGTTTAGTTTTTCGAAAAATTTGAGCGTTTATTTTCATAACAAAATAAATTACCATAATATTCAAAATATTGGCCATCGTTAGCTATTACCTGTTTCCATCTTTCTGTCAAATAATGGATTCCGCCGCAAGAACTTTTGTGTTTTTGAGGCCAACCATTTATCAAGCCAAATTTTCCCTTTTTCGTGTTGTTCTGAAAGCCCGTGCTGCATCGATTAAAAGTGGTAGTCCGAAGGGGCTAAGTCCGGTGAATTCGGCGAGTGGAATGGGCCGTCCCATTATCGTTTTTCAAATGGGTTTTTACACATTATCTAACATGGGGCCGAGCATTGCCTTGTTGAAAAATGACTGTGTATCTTCTCTTTGGGCATATTCCGATCGTTTTCCCTTCAATGCTGGGTTCAGTTTTAACAATTGTTGTCGATATCGATCACCAGTAACTGCTTCATCAGGTTTCAGAAGTTGGTAATGCACAGCTCCCCTATTATCCCACCAAATACACAGCAATGCCTTCTTTTGTGTGGGTGTATATTGCCCACTGGTTGTGATATTGAAGGCTGGTCTGGGTTTGCCTATGATTGTTTAGTGCATTGGGATATCAAAATGGATCCATTTTTCATCACCGATGCAAAAAAACATTCTCTTTTCTGCCTGGTAAGCAAAATTTCGTGGTGTGGTTTTCAAAAAAATCGTTTTCCGCCTTTAAATGTCTCATTCATTCAATTCGTATTTTCTTCCTCATCGATCTTTTCCAATGCGAGTAGACGTTCGGAAATGGTGGATTGGGTAACATTCAATGTTTCTGCTAATGCCAATGCATACGTTTCAACGTTTCAACGGCTGCCCTGGACGCTCCTTCTCTTTTATATCAAAATCACCATTTCTAAAGTATTTAAAGTCGTTTAATATTTTTTAATTTTTTGGATTAGAGCATGTTCGCCATATGCTTCAACCAACAATCTATATCTTTCAGGAGCCGTTTTATTCCATTGAAAGAAGGTTCTGGTACATAATTCGACAAATTCAAAAACTATGTTTTTTGCACAATCATAATTAATAACGAACTCGCTTTTGATGGTGTATATTACCCCCGCCCAAACACCACAGACGTCATTAGTCTATACCAACAAATATATTAGCAACGCCATCTATTAGCAAATTCGACATTATTAACCGAAACACCTCTTCATTCTACTCACAGTATATGTTGTATATAGTTCTGGAGAATTTCCATTTTAATGGCGTGTTTCATCAGAGCAAAAACCAAAGTGGTTTTCAAAAAAATCGTTTTCCGCCTTTAAATGTCTCATTCATTCAATTCGTATTTTCTTCCTCATCGATTTTTTCCAGTGCGAGTAGACGTTCAGAAATGGTGGATTGGGTAACATTCAATGTTTCTGCTAATGCCAATGCATACGTTTCAACGTTTCAACGGCTGCCCTGGACGCTCCTTCTCTTTTATATCAAAATCACCATTTCTAAAGTATTTAAAGTCGTTTAATATTTTTTAATTTTTTGGATTAGAGCATGTTCGCCATATGCTTCAACCAACAATCTATATCTTTCAGGAGCCGTTTTATTCCATTGAAAGAAGGTTCTGGTACATAATTCGACAAATTCAAAAACTATGTTTTTTGCACAATCATAATTAATAACGAACTCGCTTTTGATGGTGTATATTACCCCCGCCCAAACACCACAGACGTCATTAGTCTATACCAACAAATATATTAGCAACGCCATCTATTAGCAAATTCGACATTATTAACCGAAACACCTCTTCATTCTACTCACAGTATATGTTGTATATAGTTCTGGAGAATTTCCATTTTAATGGCATGTTTCATCAGAGCAAAAACCAAAGTGGTTTTCAAAAAAATCGTTTTCCGCCTTTAAATGTCTCATTCATTCAATTCGTATTTTCTTCCTCATCGATCTTTTCCAATGCGAGTAGACGTTCGGAAATGGTGGATTGGGTAACATTCAATGTTTCTGCTAATGCCAATGCATACGTTTCAACGTTTCAACGGCTGCCCTGGACGCTCATTCTCTTTTATATCAAAATCACCATTTCTAAAGTATATAAAGTCGTTTAATATTTTTTAATTTTTTGGATTAGAGCATGTTCGCCATATGCTTCAACTAACAATCTATATCTTTCAGGAGCCGTTTTATTCCATTGAAAAAAGGTTCTAGTACATAATTCGACAAATTCAAAAACTATGTATTTTTGCACAATCATAATTAATAACGAACTCGCTTTTAATGGTGTATGTTACCCCCGCCCAAACACCACAGACGTCATTAGTCTATACCAACAAATATATTAGCAATGCCATCTATTAGCAAATTCGACATTATTAACCGAAACACCTCTTCATTCTACTCACAGTATATGTTGTATATAGTTCTGGAGAATTTCCATTTTAATGGCGTGTTTCATCAGAGCAAAAACCATGCTTTTTCCTTCTAGGTATAAAATATATTGTGAGTGCATGGCTGGCAACACTTCGTTATATAACGAACGTATACTTAATTCACTTTGTATATGTTTAATTAACATTTTACTACTCCTGAAAACTAACGGTATCAAATAAAAGACTAATTAACCTCAAAGCAGAAATATTTAAATACCTTTGGTTATTTAGCTAACAACGAAAAACATTCTATTTCTAACTGCTTCTTCTTAAGACAGGCGATATGGTTGCTATTCAAATTATCAAGTTCTAATTCATTTTATTTCAAGCACTCCGCCTAGGAATGTACAACAAAAAATTAATTAAACGAATTTTGTTTTAGTTAACTTAAATATTTAATTATTGTGTTGCAATACCATTAGTAAATTCTTAAGGTATTTCAAAGGATTCAGATGCTATAATCGACTCTTATTTTAATTAATTACGTAATTTTGCTATATTGATTTTGATGACAGAACGACTTCATATATAGAACGATAAATGATCAATTCAAGAGATTTTTTCTCTATGTTTACACCTTGCTTAATATTAAGGTTAGATCGATCTCATTCTTGGAAATGTCTTTGTTATAAGATTCTTTAGTTGAATATTTCGGGAAGAGAAAATAGTTATGGAAATCAGATGGTATGAATAGTGGATGTCTTTTATATTCACATGCAGGTGATCCCTCTATCTGTGCGTACAATGGCGTATTGTAGTATACAATATAGTTGAACTAAATGTGTTCTTTATAGTATATGTAAAATTTTGATCCAAAGATATCTTTTGAGCACTTTTTCTGTTAATATTCAAGTTACTTTGGAACGAATTCTTACCAAAATAGTCCATGAATACTCCCAACAACAGACGTTCTCCATTTTACAATTGGGACATCACTTTCGGAAAGCACTTCTTCAATATCATTGTCCGTAAACGTTTTCTGGTCTATCCTTGAGTTTAATAAATCAGTCACTATAATAATAACGTTCAGCTCAACAAGCCTAGTAGCTCTTGGATTCGAGTTCTTTCACTCTTCTTTTTGATCTTTTTCAGTTCAGAGCATCATTTTTTCAATCCTTGACTCCAACTTTCCTCAAATCATTTATCACCTCATCCAGCCATTTCTTCATCGGTCGTCCTCTTATTATCTTTCCCCCTATACCTCTCATCAGTATTCCTTTAACCCATTCTCGCTATGTGCCCCACCCATCTAGCTCTTTGCGCTCTCACCATCTGAATAATGTTTGTTTTTTTGTACAGTTGTTCTATTTCTCAATTTGTTTTTCTTCTAAATTTGTTCTAAACGAGTTCCTCCAAAAATCCTCCTCAATATTTTGCGTTCCTAGACTTCCAGCATACTTTCTTTCTTCTTCGTCATTGTCCATGTCTCGCACGCATAGGTAACCGTGGGCCTTAGTATTGTTTAGAACCCTTTATATACCTTCGCTTCTCTTGTTATATTCTTTACCCTTAAAATCTTTGAAAATATTCGTGCGGCTTTGCTTCCTTTCGCTAGTAGTTTCTCCATTTGTTTATCTTTATCCCCAGTACATGTTAATGTTATAGATATAGATATTCCTAGATTGTGCCTTATTTTAGTTAAGTTTTGTTAAGGACATTTTTTCTCATTTTAAAGACACTCTTATTGGACAACGCTTTATAAAGATAAAATTTGTACATTTGGCAATTTGTATATAAAACGCAAAATTGATTTTAATAAAACCGTCAAAAGCACCTGCACAAATCAAAGACTTATTTGAAAATTTTTCAGCCTTAGAAATACTGTTGAAATACCGTTGAAGATAACTGTAATTAATGATGCTATCAATTCATTACAATCACTTTTCGTTAAATTTCAAAGTTATCAATATGAATCAGTTCCGATACATTTTGATATGAGTAGTATTAAGAAGAAAATATAAAATAATCTACTGATTTTCTTTTTTACTTTAAAAACAACAGATAATTTTCGAAAAAAATAAGGAAACTGTTGCAATGTTATCAATTGATAGCATTAATTTTATCATTGTGCAATAAATGTTAGTTTCATGAATACTTGTATCAGTATTAACAGATACATTCTCCTACACCAGACGAGGAAGTAAGAAAAAAATCAATTTACCACTGTTGTTTTCCTTTTTTGCTCGAAAAAACCAGACGTAAAACGGATCATGATATCCCTTATTACAAGCTACAAAACCACACCGAGATGTGTATTATGTTAACAATTTAAAACAAAGACGAGTTGCGTTTTTTTTTAAACTCATTACGTTTCTTAGAAGATGATTGTAATGGTAGCCTTGGTCGATGTCATGCTTCGACAACGCTACAAAACCAAAGCAACGTAAATTATGAATGGAAATGGGTAATAATAATCTACAGGAAATATTCTTGTAAATAGAGTAGGAATCACGCCACAAAGTTTTTTCTGATATAGCTAGATGTTCTACTGATCTAAGATTATTTAACTTACTGTCATAATTTTAGCACATTATACCAAGTTAGTTTATATAGTTTTTCAAATTTTGTTAATTTTGAGGTTAAAATAAAAACGTAACCGAAACGTAAATAAAGTGAAAAAATTATTGTTTTTATTATAAATGACCGAACCCAAGAAATAACAAATATAATATATATATATATATATATATATATATATATATATATATATATATATATATATATATATATATATATATATATATATATATATATATATATATTATTATTATTATTCACGTATGGGCCCTGGTGGACCACGCGAAGTACAATTAGAGGCGTTTGTTGTTGTTAGCCTTCCTTTGTGCCCATAGTAATTTCATTCTTTCGCTATGAGCTTTTTTCCTTTCGACAGACCAAGTTGTTACAGTCTTCCTACATTTTTCTCTCCGGCCAACCTTCCAAACGTAACCTTGTGTCTGAAACAGCCTCTATCCTGAATTTCACTTTGTACAATATTTGCTGATCTTAGGTCCTCTTTAATTGCAGCAATCCATTTAATTATTTCTACTTTAGCTTTACTCCTATTTTCATAAAATTCGACTATTTGTCTAGTTAACCTACTCGGATTCATCCGTTTTATGTGTCCGTAAAACTTAAGTCTTCTTTTTCTCATATCGCTATGTCTACTTTAGCTCTACTCCTATTTTCATAAAATTCGACTATTTGTCTAGTTAGCCTACTCGGATTCATCCGTTTGATGTGTCCGTAAAACTTAAGTCTTCTTTTTCTCATATCGCTATGTATATCTGTGTATTGTTTGATTTCTTGGTTTTCTCGAAGTCGGTATGTTGTGCTATTTATTTGTTTGGGGCCTAGGATTTTTCTTACGATTTTTCTTTCCTTCTTTTTAATGTCCTCGATGTCTCTCTTTCTATTCAAAATGAGCGTCTCAGCAGCATATAGACATTCTGGCTTAATAACTGTGTTGTAATGTCTCAGTTTTGTGTTTTTAGATAGAAATTTTTTGTTGTAAATAATTTGTGTAAGTCTCAATGCCGTTTCCATTTTTTGACATCTATCTTTATTGGCCGCTTTTTCCAACCCATTTTCCATGATTATTTCACCCAAATATTTGAATTGAGCGACTCGTCTGTTGTTACCATATTTTGTTTTTAGAAATGGCGTTCTTAGTCTGTTGCAGGTCATGTATTGTGTCTTTTCAAAGTAAATTTGGAGTCCTACATTTTCTGCTGTTTCTTTTAGGATTTCAATCTGTTTCTGTGCCGTTAATACATCTTGAGCTAAAATTGCTAGATCATCAGCAAATGCCAGACAATCAATTTTGATGTTGGTTCTCCCCAGTTTAATGGGCTGGTCAATATTCAGGGCCGACTTTTTTTCACGCCACTGCTGTATTGTTTTTTCTAGAACACAGTTAAATAAGAGTGGTGAGAGTCCATCCCCTTCTCACTCTCACTCCAGTTTTAATTTCGAAGGACTCTGAGATCTCACCCATGAATTTAACTTTTGACTTTGTGTTAGTTAACGTTGCTTTAATAATTGCCAGCGTTTTCAGATCTAATCCTTGTTCTTTCAAGATTCGGAATAAAGATTCGCGGTCAATAGAATCATATGCTTTTTTGAAATCCACAAATGTACAGACGAGATTTTTATTGTACAGTTTTTGATGTCTTAGAATCAACTTCAGATTCAGGATCTGTTCAGGGCAGGATCTGCCCGGTCGAAAACCTGCTTGATATTCACCAATATTAGGTTCTAACTGTCCCTGTGCTCTGTCTAGTAGACATTGAGATAGAATCTTGTAACAAACTGGGAGAATATATATCCCTCTATAGTTGTTTACATCCATTGTATCTCCTTTCTTATGTAGTGGATGGATTAGAGCATCTTTCCAATCTTCCGGAATCCGTTCGGTTCGCCAAACTTCTTGTAGAATTTTGGTTATTTCCTTGATTGTACCTGACCAGCGGATTTCAAAAGTTCAGCAGTGATTCCACCTTCACCAGAAGCCTTGTCATTTTTAAGCCGCTTGATTTGCCTAATTATTCCATCTTCATTCGATGGTAATGAATCTGGGTTTGTTTGTTTAGGTTTTAGTGTTGCTAATTTGTTTAAGGGCTCAGGACAGTTTAGTATTTGTTCAAAATATTTCGCAAGTTCTTTGCAATTGTCTTGGTTATTTAGAGCTAATTGTCCGTTTTCCTTTTGGAAGTAAAGACTTTGCGGTTGATAGCCTGTTAATTTAGTTTTAAATGTTTTGTAAAAGTTTCGGGTGCTTTTTTTTTGGAAATCTTTTTCTATTTCATTAAGTTGATTGTTTTCATATTTTCTTTTAGTTTTTCTAATTAGCTTCGATGTTTCTTTTCTTACTTCCAAAGAGATGTTATAGTTTATTGCTGTTTTTTGACTGTTCCAATCTTTGAATGCTTTACTTCGGCTTAATACTGCTTGTTCGCAAGCTTCATCCCACCACGGATGTTTTCTACGTTTTTGTAAAGGGACCAACTTTAAGGCCGTTTTAACAATTTTTTTTTCAATTCTTGCCAGTTCTGTGCTGGTTGTTTATCAAGCTCTTCTGCTAGGGCTGGTTTTGTTTTCGTTGGGTCAAACTTTGGTATTAGCAGCCTCTTCTGAATAAGCTTTCGAGGTTTTAAGCTAAGTTTGATTCTAGTCAAGTAGTGATCCGTGTCTATATTTGCTCCTTTCCTGACTTGAACATTCAAAATCTCTTTATAATTGGAGTACGAAATGGCAACATGGTCAATTTGAAATTCACCCATGTACGTGTTTGGGCACCTCCAGGTCTTTTGTTTTGATATTTTCTTCTTAAAATGGGTTGACATTATTTTTAGATTAAACTGCGAACATAGTTCAACCTATCTTCTACCATTATGGTTAGTCCATTTATGAGCGGGAAAACTGGCGACTGTTTTCCTGTACTTTTTTTCTTTCCCTAGCTGGGCGTTGAAATCACCCAATAGGATTTTTACATGGTTAGAGGGAATTTTAGAGATAGTCTTTTCTAGAATTTCCCAGGACTTATTTGCTTTTTCAGGATTAGATTTATTTTCTTCGTTAACTGGGAGGTGTGCATTGATTAATATATATATATATATATATATATATATATATATATATATATATATATATATATATATATAGATATATCTTGATTAGTTGTCAAGACTGTGATTGAAGCTATATTGGGCAAACAAAAAGATCCATATTGACAAAATATAAAGAACATATTACCCACATTAGATATGGGAGAAATGAAAAATCTTGTGTTGCCCAACAACGTGCGTCGAGCAGTTCAAAAAAAGTTATTTGGTGTTTAGTGGTAAATCTCTTCAAGTTTAGTATTTCGCACCAAAGTTCCAATAGAAGAATTGACTAGATTCTATAACAAGCACCAGAAGCCTTTTATGGAAATTATGAATATCCCACGCTATAGTGTTAGCCGGCATTTGTGCGAAATAGGAATGGTGCGACACATAAAAAAAAATTAACAATAATAAGTAAGTACCTCAATAACTCAAGAGCTTCAAAAATGCAAATACATCTGTACTCAACTCATATGCGTTGTAGGCATTTACGTTCAAACTGAAAAAATAAATCCAAATTCGGCTTTAAGAAAGCGAGGTCTATATTTATTACTTACATCAGCTACAGTTAATTTTTTGCCAACTTTCTTGTCATTACAATTATTTTAGTTTCATTGATATATTGAATAATATTATTGAGAATACGACCTCTTAGCGTTGCATTGTTCTATATTGCCACAAGTTAACGTGGGTCGAATTGTTATTACGTAGCCTGCAAAAGGATCCAACCGGAACTTTTATGGCTTGAATCAATACGTTCATCAATCATTTTACACACAATTTAATTATAGGAAACCAAGTAACTGTAAAAGCTAATTAGAATCCGCTTTAAAACTGAGTTGAAACAAGAAATGCATTAATATCGCTATTTTCGATAATGTTAGGTAATATTTCCTTGCCCTCATTATTAGATTACCTATTGGATTTTAAATCATTTGTTTAGGTCATGTGACTATATTGGTCCGGCATCTCCGTTTTTCTGGTTTTCTAGATAGAGGAAGCAAAACTGATGCATGATATGTCGCAAGTAATCGACTGATATATTCACTCCCAACTTACTTATCAAAAATTTTATATTCCGATTTGGTGCTTATAGGGAATAGTTTCTATTCATGTGTTAAGAATCACTAAAAAGTACCGAGAAATACGTATATATTTAATGATCAAATTTGATCTAAATAGGCAGAATATTCTTTAGTGAAGCAGTGCATTAGAATATTATTTAGTAAATATTATTGGTAATATATTATTATTGGTATTGGTATTATTGGCAAATATTACTGGAAATACACAGTATGTCGGAAAAATAAGAGAATTTTTTAACTAAAAAAAATAGCTTTTTGTTCTGCCAAAATAATTTTTTTTTTCAAAATATATCCCTTCTGCCTCAATACCCCGCTGGGCACGTTCAACCAATGCTAGCATATATTTTTATGTCGTTTTTCGGAATCACCTCAATTTCCCTCGTCACGGCTCATTAGAATTGAGTAACACTATCTTAAAATGTTCCTTCCATGGTCAGTTTGAGTTTCGAGAGACACGGAGATAAATCAGGCGAATACGAGAGATGTTAAAGCACACATACTTGTTTCACTAAAAATTCACGAACAAAACAAAAACCAACTTCCTGGCGCTCGATCATGTCTTTGGTTATATTTAATTCCTCCGCCATCCGATCGTAGCCGATGGTTTCACGCGCTTTTTCCATCAAATCATCACAATATTTGTTTTTTTGACCGGTTTGGCTTTGGGTCGTCTTCCAAAGTATCACGACCGTCCTGGATTACCACATGTAGGGAATAAGGAATCACCAGCATACAATTTTTTCATCAATTTAATTGTTTCTGTAAAATTTTTACCAAGCTTGAAATAAACTTTAATATTAGCTCATTGTTCCATTGTGTTTTTGTGACTTGGTGACAAAAGGCACTGTCCCTGTACACCAATTGAAAATGACGCATATTGAATATGAACGCATGTTCTGTACAGTGAAAATGAGATTGTTATTAAACGGATAATTGAAAAAATATGGATCGTTTCCAAGCAAGTGGCGACAAAGATATCATATCAGACGAAATATCTGTTTCAACATTTAATTCAACTGTATCGTGGTTACTACTGCTGTGATGCTGCAAACACAGTGAATTTATTCACTTATCCCTATTAGAGAGACGTACGGAAAATTTAATATTAAAAATTTAACCCTGTATATGGATTAACTTTTGGAGTAATATATAGGGTAATATTTTGTTACATCCGAGCTTTGTATTCAAATAAAACAACAACAAAATTAGATGCCTTGAAACTATTTATTTTAAGTGATACAACATTCAATCACATTAAAGCTTGAAAACAATTATGGACAAATATTCGTCGCTGCTACTTCTGACAAAGCGCATTCTGTCAATCCAATTTTCGATCACTTTTTCAAGCAATTGGAGCCTTATATCTGGATATAAGGATATAACATAACCCCAAAGAAAACTATCTAAAGGCGTTAAATTACATGACCTAGGTGGTTAATTAACAGGCTTCTGTTTCCTCAATAAATCGATTGTTGCGTTGGATGTATGACATGTGGAGCCGTCCTGTCGGAACCACATATCCCCTAAATCAATACCATTCAAATTCGGAATAAAATAATAATTGATTATTGCTCTGTAATGATCCCCATTAACGAATTGATACATTTTTATCTTTATTAACACTGCCAGTAACATCGGCGATATCTTCTTCGGAACGAGTAGCTTTAAATCCGTTCGGAATTTGTCGATAATAAAATTCACGAAGTTGCTCTATAAGTTTGGCGCACGGAACATTGACTTGATAATAAATTTCGACAATTCGCATGCGTTGCTCTGATGCTAAACGTTCCATGATGATTTGCCAAATATTTGATGTGCCAGGATGAGTTGACAGCGATTCCAATCGGAAGTTCGGATACAAAAAAATCACCTTTTAATAAGTTAATCTAGTATCTATGAAAATCCTTTACAATAAAGCATACAAATTTGAAAGAAAGTATAAAGTATATTAAAATTCACTTAATTGTGTTTTTGTTTATAAGAATAGTGCATTTATCGTATGATTTACTGTGAAAACATGTATCTATATTACAACAAAGAAAAAAAATAATTTAATAACAAAAAATCAAATGAAAAGAAATAAAATTTCAAATAAGGGTTACAAAGTGAATTTACTAGAATGTTTGGAAATAAACCGTCATAAATACACCGATGTCCTTTTTAACGGCCAAGTAGACTTCAATCAATCTCCGCTATTAAATATGTCGAAAAAACAGTCTGAATAAGAGTTCTGGGAATTTCCAGAAAAAAAAACATGTAAAATGACTTGATTACTATAGTACCTAATATCTGTTACAATACAATTTCATTATTTGTCAACCATCCGAAGAAGCTACAGTGTAGCGAAACACGTTATGTTTTAGAGAAAAATATAAGTGGATATTTGACAACTATATTTTATTTATACAATTTTGTATTAATTTCCATCAGGAAAATTCTGCAACCATCCTCAGTTCTCGAAAATAGTTTGAAAAATGGAATTCAATCAAAATCTACAAAATATCCAAATCAACACCATTCAAATTCGGAATTAAATAATCATCGCTCATCGCTCTGAAACGATCCCCATTAACGAATTGATAAATTTTGATCTTCATCAACAGTGCCAGCAACAGCGGCGATATTTTCTTCGGAACGCACAGTTTTTTGGTTGTTATTATTAATATCGAGCAGCTTGAGATGCGTTCGGAATTTGTCGATAATTAGATGTCGATAATAAAATTCACGAAGTTGCTCTATAAGTTTGGCGTACGGATCACTGATTTGATAATAAATTTCGACAATTTGCATGCGCTAAATGTTTCATGAGGATTTGCCAGACATTTGATATGCCATGATGATTTGACTAACTAAAAAAATCACCCTTTAGTAAGTTACTCCAGTTTCTATGAAAATCTTTTACGATAAAGCATACGAATTTGAAAGAAAGCATTAAGTATATTAAACACAGACAAAATAAATTTAATAACAGAAAATGAAATGAAAATAAATAAAATTTCAAATGACGCAGTATTTGTTGATTTTTTAATATTACAATTATGGGAATATTATGATTGGGAAAAACTATGATTTCCTATTAAAACAACGCAATTGTATAGGTTGATGTGACATGTTTATTTAACATATAATTGGTGTAATAAAAGTTCTACAGTAATTTTATGATTGTATAATAAAATTACAATGCCACTGTGAACTGACACATTATGATTTCCTCCGTGATACCACTAGGTTAGAACTTAACCGCCATGATCTGTAAACTATTGATCTAAATATATAAAAAAGCAAATTCCTTTAAAAGAAAAAAATCATTCGATTCATTTAATGGCTCGCAAGTGCATGAATATTTAATCGGAAATAGTTAATTATATGATAATTAAAACGACTTTAGTCTTAAGTAACTGCAAAATATCGCAGGCGGTTGCAGTCCATATACGTAAACAAGATTTACACAATTAGCGTACATACACTCAAGGATCCAAATGTAAGAAAGAATCTCCTTGAAATGTTACTTGATTAAATATATTATCATTTTACGACCTCAAGAAAAATATACGATCTTAATTAGTTAAAAATAGTGGATAATTCTTACCAGACTATAAGTATTCATCAGTGAACATGAAATTTCCGCGTGGTAGTAAACTTACCTGAAAAAAATAAAGAATGCATTATTACAATTATCAATAAATGTGATTAAAATTAATCCGGCCGACAGTTTAAAATTCATTACAAGTAAAAACAATGGCCACTTTAATATTCAAAATAATTTTCGCCATATTCTTATTATACAAGGGGTGTTTTTAAAATGCTCACTAAACATGTGGTGTTATATCATACCTGCTTCACTTTCCATAAAAGTAAAAGCTATAGTTGAGAGTGTTTCACAGTAATACTCTAATCAAGATTAAGCAACTCGTAATGGTATCATACTTGCTAAATTCTTTTGTACAGGATTTGAGTATCCAAATGTTTTTTGCAAATATTTCCAGTTGACCATTTTTCGATTCAAACAAGCCAATAACGATATAATAAGTAGTTGATAGTCAATGCATCAATTAGCAGTTTCAACTAAGTTGATGTATATGATGTAGAGATTAGTCATTTAGCAGCATTTTTATTTAAAACTTGCTTGAGTTCTTCACTGTGGAATCAGTTATTAATTCACATGTTCTGTAAACAACAGATCAAAGATGTTCATCATGAAGTTCCCAGAAACGTATCAGAACATCTCCGAAGTCTGAACAACAATATTGTTCTTTAATAGAGGTAGCAGAAACATGCGACCTTTAAAACCCTGCTTACTGAGACACCATCTCTATTTGTAGAAAAATATATGTTTCCCTTACCAACATTATTTATTTAAATTTGAAATCGAATTATACAAGTACATACAATACATAAAAAGTTACGAAATACTTAAAATAGCGACTTCTGTCCATCATCTAGAAGTGATTCTATACTTGAAGGATCAAAGTGTTCAGTCTTGGTGGGACGAAATATAAGAATGATGTTCAAGAAGAGCTATTTACTACTAAATTAGAACTTTTTGAAGCAAGCATAAAGAGGTAATGTTCAGAAAATAAAGTTGAATAAAAAAGGTCGTTATAAGACATGTATAATTTTTGTTTGAACTCTTATCAGGTGTTCGTGTTTCGATTATTCAGTTTATTCCCAGTACATGTCTTTCTTGAGATCTCCGTGCTCTTGGTAGGTTTTTGCGCAGTTTTTTGTTAATACCCAAGCTTATGTACCGTAAGAGGTAGGGTAACTTTTTTAAAATTCGATTATTCAGTTTATTCCCAGTACATATCTTTCTTGAGATCTCCGTGCTCTTGGTAGGTTTTTGCGCAGTTTTTTGTTAATACCTAAGTTTATGTACCGTAAGAGGTAGGGTAACTTTTTTAAAAAGTTACCCTACGCCTACCTATTTATAAAACCAGAAACAAAATTACAGTTATGATAATAACATGACAATTTGAATTCATTTCATCATTTCATCAATTCAAGTTCCCATAACATATCCGCCATAGATCAACTGGTGAAAATACAACTATCCCGATTTAGAATCGTTTTTTAAGTATCTCAATTTTTCTAAAATTTAGTTTCACTTTCAACAGCCTGTATCTTTTTAATAACATTTGTCAACACATTTATTGAGTAAATCCTCTTATTTTGATCTCTACTATCACCTCTCTCCGATCTATCCGCTCTATGATGGATACGTTATGGGACACCCTGTATATAACAAACATTAATCGAATGCAGGGTGTATATATATATATATATATATATATATATATATATATATATATATATATATATATATATATATATATATATATATATATAGTTAAAGTTCAATCAATGTACTAAAAAACTTTAAATTTAATTGATTTAAAATTTAATTTATATAACTGGTTTTATGGGTGCTGTTCCAAAATTGCGAAAATTTATTGTTACCTTTAACGACTTGAAGAGGCGTATAATATTCGTGATTCGTTCAACCGCATTATTTCCTCAAGTTAATAAATATCCAAGAATTATCAACATAAGTCGTATTACTTAACATTATTTATAGCAATTATTAACCCAGATTCTCAGCTTCTAAATGTAAAATGATACTAAAATAGTATTATCTCCCACTGATCTGAGTTTTTTTCTTTATCGCCGATCGGTACCATTGTTGTACCTCCATACCGCTGGAAGCGCTCTTAAACTAGGACTCGTTCAATTCTAATTAGTTCTCAGACGTACAGTTATATTTTTTCCTTCTATATTGCAAAGAAAGGTCTAATCTTCTAGGAAGGTTTGAAAAAAGACGATCAAGCCTACTTAACTGTTTAAGTGTTTGTTTTTGTGAATTATTTTGATAATGTATTTAATAATGATTTTTCTTGTAAAGGGGAACTTGATTAAATCTGATGAGGCATGCAGTTTTTATTTTTCTATATAACGGATTGTAAGTGTAATTTTAATGAATCCTTTTTTGTACCTCGGAACAGCTCTAAAAGGCGACTGATAAATAATTTCAAAACTAATTTTGCGTAATTTGTAAGTGGAAAAAGGTTTTTATGTTACAAACTAAATTCTACAAATTCTTCAACGTTGGCATTTTAGTGTAGTAATAAAGGGTGACTTTAGTTTTAATTGATGCTTTTTTATAAGACGTTTGATTACTAGTTCACATTACATAGTTCTTCTAGCAATTTTTTTCTTGAAAAAATGTTTGTTTTCCGGAGGTGCTAAATGGAAGACAAGAAAAGATTTTGAGTTTTTAGATATCAGGAAAGTACAATTTTTCTTTAATAAATGCCTCCGAAGAATTATTAATGTATACTGGTCCAATATTTTGTTCCAATAGGGATGGGATTTATGGTACATCACCAAACAATTAAAATAATATTTAAATGCACAAAATGGAGATGGAAGTTAAATATATGTGACTTTATCAGCCATAACTCAGACTACAACGTGAAAGGGAAAAAAAGCAGAAGCTGTGCAGATACAACTTGGAGGACATTAACAATTAAATTGGAGTATAACCTGACCAGCAAGATATGAAGCTAATTAAAGACACCACCTCAAAATAAGAGGAACTGCGATGACACCAAAAAACTAATGGCAACAATGGCAATGAGATCAAACATCGTGAAAAAACAAGACAATAGAGAATAGAATTAGTGAAACAGAAGTTAGAGTTCCCTTAAAGTAAATGAAATTTAAAAGGTAACAAAGCAAAAACAGAATTCCGGTTGTAATGATGAAATATGGCGGAAAATATTTAATAAAAGAAATATCTGTTCTCTTAAATTAAGGCGAGATCGTAGAGAATAAAACCGAAGCACGGACAATCCTACTGTATATAAATGACGATAAAATATATTTGCATAAACTGCATAGCAATTCTATTATTATCATAAATTTATAGGTTTGTTTGGAAAGTGTGTAGGGATATTCCATTAATTACTTTTCTTGATATTTGTAAACAAAATAAGGTGTTGAAATTATTTACCAATTATTATTTCTTGTGGTATTTATAGTGTCAATGTTCAGATTCACTTTGATTTGTGTTCAGTTAGTCAAGTTGATTCAAATTGAAATTGTCGGTCGATAACTTGCACTTACGCCATATTTTGCTTTTTTATGCCAAAAAGGGCACGAACGCTATCCAAACAAAAATCAAAATTCGTACCGTTTCCGAACAGAGTTCTGTGGGGAATACTAGGGTGCACAAGTGGTTTAGTTGGTTCAGGGGCGGAGATTTTGACCTGTAAAATTGCCATCAACAAACCATCAAAACTGTAGAATCGATACGCAATATATCGAACGTATTGACAGTTGTTATGATCAGGCACCTAATATAATAAAATTATATATGCTAATATAAAAGCAACAGAATACTACAAAACTGTAGATGCCAAAATGAAATGTACTCTCATGAAAGATTAAATATCATTCATAAGTCGAGACCATTTACTAGAAAGAGATATCAAGGATGTCCACAAAAGAGATGGGCAGATGACATCAAGAGATAGATAGATAGAGTTTATAATTCTGCGCTTATTATTTTTTAAGTACGGTTCGAAAAATTAGTTGGTGAAACAACGTTTAGAAAACACTTTCAAAGATTTGTAAATAGATATCTCAGCCATGGATATTAATTTTGCTGAGCTATGGTTGAAGAATTATAGGTTTTTTACGGGCTCAAATAGCCCAGCTTAGATCTGCATGGTCTTCCGTAAGCTGTTTGACTTTTCACGCCTGCATTTTGACGATTATTTTCCTCATGAAGCTGCGCAACTCAGTATATCCCCTGACGCCATTTGAGTTCGTCGGTTGCCCATTCAGACACGTTTCCCACTCAGACATGTTTGATATGAAGTTCTCTAGCAACGAATTTCTGACGTCTTTTGTCTTCTTTTTGGACCTCCCAGATTTCGTTTCTTGTTCTTTAATTCGTCATAGAGGATCTGCTTCGGCTTCCTTTGGCAATTATCTATTCATCTCAACTGAACTTTTATGATCTGAGATTATATATATTATATTTGATAGTCTTGCAAGTTTATTATCAAGATTTTTCACATGTAGTCTTGACGAAATTTTTTTAGTTATTTTATTTGCTTTCGATGCAGGACCCATGATTCAGCTCTATACTGATTTTAGTGTGTTCTATTGATCTATCGATCTAAAATTGATACCATCACACTTTATTCTATATATATATATATATATATATATATATATATATATATATATATATATATATATATTCTATATATATATATATATATATATATATATATATATATATATTCTATATATATATATATATATATTCTATATATATATATATATATATATATATATATATATATATATATATATATATATATATATATATATATATATATATATATATATCAAATGGTTTGGATATCTACCAAGTTTTATAACTAAACAAAACTAGCTTTGAAAAAAAGTGGGATTTCAAGTCTAAAATCTCATTAATTTTTTTAATTTTGGGTGCGAACAAAATTGTTTTATTTTGTAATATGATGGATGCAAAAATATATATTTGATCGGAATTACAAAGATTATATTTAAGAGTCGATTAAGTTTTCTTGACACGGAAAGAAAGTTAGGAAACGCTATGATGACTTGATAAATTTATCACTCGACTATTCGAAAACAATAGTCGATGATATTGCACATCTCAGTCGTTGCTTTAAATGCTAATTAGATTCAATAAAACTGTGTTGATATATTTTACATAAATATTTAAATATTTTTGATTTGAATGGGACGTGTGGTAATAGAAGCTCGCTCGGACGGTAAATTATAAACAAAAACTGTTTAAAAATAAATTGGAAAGTTATGATATCATCGACGAACAGGTATACAAATGCCGATTTAAAATAATCCATCTGTTAAAAACAAATGATATGAATATTGAGAAAATAGGAGAAGATCTTTCTAATATCAAATAATGAAGAAAAGGGATGTTAGCTAGATGTTAGCTAGGGATGATGTTTTCCTTGCAGATTATCAGGCAGAAAAATTGAGTAATAATTTTTTAACAATTCTGTTGATATTATAGCACATCTTCTCTCTTCTGCTTCGTATTCTTTAAAGAACAGTGGAATGAAACAATGGAAACTCATACCGTTTGCATTCTTTTCAGACTACTTATCACCAGGGTTCTCTATTTCTAGCTTCCTTGGTTGCATATTAGAGAAATAAATCACTTAGGTCTATAAATTGGTCTATCCATCTTTTTAGAGGTCCGCCGCGTGATCTAGAATCCTCCATCCATTCCTGTACCACAAGTTTTTCTATGTTATTGTCGTCCTTTGGTTCAATATGGCCGAAGAATCTAGTATTCGTTCATGAATAATTTAGAATAGCCTGGTGGGTTCATTAATTTTTTGATATCCTCAATACATTTGAGGATTTTTTTTAATCGACCATATTTTCTGCATGATATAGCAATACTGCAAAAACTAAGATTTTTATTGTGTGTTTCTTTGTAATCTGTGTTATGTGCCTATCCTTCCAAATCTTGCAAATTTCGCATTGTATTTTTTGCCATATAGAATCTTTTCCTGATCTCATTAGTGTTACTGCCTTCGTTCGATATTAAAGCCCTGAGATTGACGAATTGGCTTACTACCTTAAATTGCCATATTTGAATAATGTTGAATATGTTATTTTTTTGGTGGTCGATAGTATAACCGCGTGTGAATTTAAACTTGGTCAATATTAATTTTGTGCCTTTTGCGTTGCTGTGAAAATAAAAACCAATAATATGTATTATTATCACATTTACCTTAGACAATTTACTTAAAAATTATTATTAAATTTCATCAAAAAGACGCTGTGTATTGGGAAATGATGTCTAAATAAGACATACTAAAGTAGTAATATTGGACTGATGCAAAAGTTCGTCCTATTTTTTATTTAGCGAAAATCAAAAAATATTTATTTACTAAAAATTATATTTTTAACGTTTCTTCATCTCTCCGGTAACTACATAATCCCACGCCCATAAAAGTTCTGATGTTTCTGCTAAAATAATGTTCCAGGCGATTTTTCATGTCTTCAAGGATGTAAAATGTTGACCATCTAAGCCCTTTTGAAGCGATTTAAATAAATGGTATTCGGAGGGTGCAAGGTTAGGAGTGTACGATGAATGGACTAAAACATTCCAGTCAAGTTGTAAAACTTTGTACCCGGTGGCCAAAGGCATGTATGCATGTGGCTAGCAATGTCTCGATGAAACGCCATGTTGGTTCATTTAGTTTGTTTCTGATGGATTGATCGCTTTAAGTTTGGTTTGGTTAATTGGGAACGATATTTCTCTGAATTAGTAGAACACTTCATAATAAATGATCCCATTTCAGTCCCACTAAATGCATAAAATACTCTTCTTTGGATGTAAACTGACTTTGCGATGGTTAAAGAGGAATTTCTGTGTTTACATCCTGATCTCATAAGATTAATACTCTTATACAGAATCCATTTTTTTAACATCTGTGACCACCTGTTTTAAAAATGGCTTGATTTCATCGCGTTTCAATAGAGAATTGTAAGCAATATCAAATTCTTGAAAATGCTTGCAAACTTTTGCAAACATTAAGGTTTAGGTTTCCTTGATGCTTAACTTTCCGTCAATTTTGCGACGTGGGTCACGAAACAACCGTTTGGGCGCCATAACTGAGACAAACTTGTTGAAATAATCGGCGGAGGTTTTTACAAATAAACTTTAATACATAGCAAGGAAAGTAGAACGATTACGCCAAAAAGAAAAAAAGAAATATATTTTATTGAATACTACAAGTAAAAAAATATAACAAAATGAATTAGCGTTTGTGTAACTGACAGTTAGATGATAAATGATGAAAACATTTTCTCTGACAGGCATTCGGTTCTAAATCAAAAGAAAGTTTTTATATCGGAAATTATTCAAGCAAATAAGAACGTTATATTGTTTGTAAGTGTTAAACGAATGCTAATGTAATTCATATTTTACAGACAAGCGTAATAAGCACAATGCTGCCGAGATAGACATACAGACTAGCAAGTGCAATATTAATTTCATATTGAAATATAGGCAGCGGCGTACCACATACGTAGGTCGCTGCAGCAGTTTCAGAAAATAATAAGAGGAAATATAAATTTACGGATAATCATGGCTTTATTGGTATTCAAAATATTCTGCTTTCCTAGCAATACACATGTAATGATAACGATTTCGGTAATCTTATTTATATTATTAAAATATTGCAATCTGCTTTGGAATAATTTAACTTTATCTAACATAATCTATATTTTAGTATATTATAATTTTTGATATTCGTTGTACTGATATGTAAAATTTTTAAAAAAATATATGTGAAGCCTGTAATAATGGAAGATCAAAGTGTGGATAAGTTTTATATTAGACATTTGATGCTTTATAAGTGTCGAAAGCATAATAATGCCATAAATGCTATTAATGCTATTTATCCTAGCGTTTTGGACAGCTTAGCGTGCTATCTATCCTGGTGCTTTAGTTAATGTTGGTATAAACAATAGAAAAATAGAGATTTTAATGTTTTCGATGGAATACAATGTTGAAAACCTGTCGAGTTGGATAAGGATCTGTTGTTGGCTGAAATGCTTCCAAATAAACCACGAGGAATTAGTCACATATCTTACAATTTCGTGGTTCCTAATACAAGGGAGTTAAATAAGTGAACAAAGTGCAAAGAGAAATAATGTGGATGTTCTATCTACTTTAGTTGAGTAACGTCAACGTGTGTGATCATCATCATCGTTATCTGCATTGTACATTTGTCCAGGTTAAGCAGAGATCCTTTCGAGTTTCTGGAGATGAAAGGTGTACTCTATATAGCAATTCACATAAGAAGAAACGATGGTTAACATCAGGGCAACTACTTTCGTCCACACCAAAATTAGGTTTCACTCTATAAATGTGTTATTGTAAAAAGGTGGGTCTTTAAAAGAATTATTCTCTGTGAAGTTCTGAATCGCAATGAAACAATAAGTGTTATTGTAAGTGAATATTATTGTGATCAGCTTGATATACTAAACATATCTTTGATTCAAAATCGTCCAAAACTGAATAATCGAAAAGGTATTTTTCTGCTGCATGACAATCGCCCAAAAAAAGGCTGGGTAGTATTTCTTTTTCCACCGGATTGTCCTGATGCTGATGATTTTGTCGAATGTATGGAACATTTTCTTCGTGAAAAAAATCTTAGTGCAACAGTTATCAAAACTGGACTGGAATATTATTAAAGAATATTTTACTTCAAAATAACTCGCATTTTGCAAAAATGGGATAGAAAGTTTGGCAGAGAAATCAGCGATTATTGTCGGTAACGATGGAGATTTTATTGTAGATTAAAACTGTGTTAACCCTTAATTACAATAACATTTTTTACAGTATCAACATTACTTATGAGTCCACCTAATATTTATGTCCCTCATAAATGTCGAAAGCAGTAACCTCATTTAAATAGCATTGATCAAAATACATTTACATTCATGATCAACTTGACATTACAGACCTGATCAGGCGTGTAAAATCGTGGACTGTACATGTTATTTTTAATAAAAGCAAGTGAAATGACAAGTTGACAAATCAAACGGATGAGATATGAATTCGGTGTTGTCTTTCTTTAAAAAGTTGATTCCTTCAATACCTTAAAGCCACAGTAGTCACATAACAGGAAAAGAAGTACACGTTATACCCATTACAATAAGCATTTGGAACATATTTTATTCCATTTGGTTCACTTTGGAACACCTAAATAGTGAATGGTGAATTGTTGATCTGTTTTGAGCCCACACACTTAATTCGTGACTTATAGATAAAATCGTTTAAGCATTTGTTTGTATCAATGCGAGCTTTTAGAGCTTAGGTCAAATTATACGGAATTCAATGACAACAAAGTTTTATATCAGCCAAATTTTTATGTGATATGAGCGATTGCAGGTATGACAAGAACATACAGAGTTATAAATTGAACGGTGAGGGAAGGGGAAGGGTTAACGGTGGAACGAACAAAGCATTAAGAGTATGCATAAGAATCTACGATCAGGGGTAACCGAAACGAAAATGACAAGAAAAAACACTCATGGAATGGCTAACGGAATGGCCAAGGAAGACATAGAACATCGTAGTGGCAGAATGTTTAGAGAAAAAGAGGTACACTGGAAAAATTGAGGAATAACGACAATAAATTAGGAAAATTTGGACAAAGTTTGTGCATTAATGTAATGTACCTGCCCTGACATCTTGGGGCAAAGGAGACTGTATATCCTACATTTCAGCATCGAGGACTTTTAAGAAATTAGTCACTGGGATTTGCGTTTCCACATCAAACCAGCTATAGCGTAGTGTTCCATCGGCAAAAATCGAGTGAAGATTACATCTACATTTCCACATTTAATATTATCAAAAACTTATGGCACCACCATGGTCACGCATTATTGCGTGAATACAACTACCTGACATCTTTTTGATATATCTATGTTATTTATAATAAAACGTGTTATATTTTACGGTAGTAACATTAACTGAACATCTAAAGTATTAGTATTGCTTGATTGTAGATCATTTTGCCGTGATCTACAGTCTAGTATATACACACAACGGTCATTATAGATTAAATGTATAGGTAATAGATTACACTTGCGTAAACAGTGGTAATAAGTAGGCGTAACTTGGCCTAATTAAAGTAAATAATTCAAATCTATAAAGTAAACACATGTGTGCTTAGTAGGTTGTATTGACCTCTAATTATGTAATGAATTTGAAAACAAAATTTGATTCTAGCTTATAATATTTGGTTTTAGTTTTCTCTCGGCTTACAAACCATCGCACCATCTTTTTGGGTATCCTAGAGTTCCTCTTCTTTCGATGTTGTTTGCAATCTTTCCAATGTGTTGATCCCATTACATTTTTCTTCCTTTCATCTACTGGTTAATGCTTTCTATGTTACATATGCGCTTTATCTCTTAGTATCTTGTTTATTCTTAATATTAAAAGTACCACAGATTCTTGCTTTCTCTATGTCATGGTTGTATGTCATTACTGGTGGTATTACAATTATATTTTCTTGTGTTCGTTTCTACACAGATAAATCTTTCTGACATATTTCTGAATATAATATCACTGAGGCATTCCGCTATTCGCTTTCTTGATCTGCTGCATTCCTTCCACCTCAATATTTCCATCACTTGATATTTTAATGCCAATGTAATCGATCTCCATTACATATTACATTCGTTTATTTTACTACTATTTGCCGACTACTAGCTTACACCTACTTGGTTGTTTCGCTACTCTTTTAGTTTTTTTTCTGTGGGGATTGTCATATTACATTGCATTGCTGTTATGTAGAACTCATATAGTAGCCTTTGTAGATTGTTGTGGGTTTGAGCTATCTTTACTATACCTCCGGCGCAGTACATAATTTTAGGCTCTGATTATCGATTCTATATTCCATTTATTTCAACTCTCTCTATAAGTTCGTTCATAATAATGTTATATAGGAAACGGTTTAAGATTATTCTCGATTCAAAGTTAACTAGTTCTGCAATTTCGGCAGTTATTATTGAAATTTTCTTATAATTATTGCATATATTTTCCACAGTATCGATTGCTTTACCTCTAATTGTATTATCTCGTTCATTTTCGTTAATATTATTTTTTGATATTAATTTCAGTGTGGAATTTAGTACGCATATTCCACGATAATTATTTGGATCTTCTTTTTCACCCTTCTTGACCATCATAATATTTGTATCTCTTCTCTACTTGTCTAGAATTCAACACCGTATAACAGTATTTGGAGTTGTTAGACCAGACAATGCCCTTCACATTTCAGTAGTTCATTTACAATCTGGTGTTGAGATGGAGGTTTTCTATTTTATGGTTTTTTAGTGCTTCTTTTCAATATTCTTCTGTTAACATTGTTTCTTCGTTTAATATTATATATGGTGTTTATTTTATATATCTACATATATATATATATATATATATATATATATATATATATATATATATACTAGTTGTAACCAGCCCGCTTCGCTAAGCGTAAATTAAACTTTAGTAATAATTGATTTTTTTTTGTGATTAAAATTACTTTTAGAATTCCATAACTTTTACCTGGTATTTGACATGAACCCTCCTCCTTAGCGAAAATTTACGCCGCATGAAGAACATTCCTGTCAAATTTCAAGTTAGCTTACAGACTTGAAAATTGGTTCTATGGACTTAAAGTTCAAAAACGGGAGTATATTTATCTTTCAAAATTTCAAAAAACTGGATCATTCAAAACGTCGTGCATTTGTCAACTGGACAAAGAATGAACAGAAGATTTAAAAAAAATCATCTTTTCAGATGAACAATATTTTGAAATTGTTGGCTAAGTTAAATCATGGTAATCCATCGTGATAATCCACGATTGATTCCTGAGAAACATTTACATCCTAAACGAGTCACTGTTTGGCATGCATTAGGTCAGGAGGTGTAATTGGGCCGTATTTCTTTTAAAATGCTGCTGATAAAGCTGTAATTGTGAATGGTGTTCGATATCGTTAGATGATAACCGAATTTTTATAGGCTGAATTGTAATATTGATGTGGGGAATATGTGGTATGTGTACAATAGCATGGTGCTACATTTCAATCTGCTAATGAAACAATTGATTTATTGAGAGAAAAATTCTCTGGACGAGTTAATACAAAAAACGGTGATGATAACTGGCCACCAAGATCATGTGCTTTAACATCGTTGGAATACTTTCTTTGGAGTTATGTGAAAAGCCAAGTCTATAAGAACAATCCACAATCGATTCTTGAATTAAAGGATGAAATTATTCGAGTCATTGGTGAGATAGAGACACTATTTATCTAAGCTTCTTTATTAAAACATTTTTAACTTCCCCTTCCCGTCTTAAATCAAGCTTACATATAGTGCCCTCAAATATAGTATTTAATCTTCCTAACATTTAATCTTTGTCGTCTATCTCATCTTTTTCGAGGATAGTTTCGATTGGCCGCAAATCGTTCATGAGCCCCATGTACTTATTAGTTAAAACGACATCTTCTTTTTAATATCTCTGGAAGTTGTCGCAAAGGTTCTAGTTTTATTTTGCCAGCTGAACAGCATGAACCATCACATTCACCAATCTACTTTAATGCTTTACAATAATTACAAATTTATGTCATTGAACTTAATTTTGATTCTTGTTTATAATCAACTGTAGGATCATACGAAAAACCACAATTTAGTTTTACTTTCCAACGAATTTTTAATTTCATACGTCGTAAATCTTCTTTCCTTTTTTGTTCTTTTGTAATCTATTTTCCGTTTCATCTTGACTTTCACATGCACGCTTAGTTTTCATATACGTCAATTTAGACGTTACCAAATTTAATTTGGACTTTCCTTTTTTAGGCATTTATGACTACAACAAATAATTGGAAATAATTAAAAACTATCTTGAGATTAACAACCGAAAATTCAATATAAAAAGTTGAAATGAATATCTTACTAATTTAATGCTGGGAAACTAATTTTTCGTTTTAATCTAATTATTCCACGCTTCCTTCTGTTCTTTTTTTTCTTCTTTAATTAATAAATATAAACATATACATATACATAGATATATATATATATATATATATATATATATATATATATATATATATATATATATATATATATATATATATATCTTTAATATCTTTATAAATCACTCAATTGAGATTTGGTAAAAATTTGTTTAGGTTAGAAAAAAAAAAAGTTTAAATGCTACAGAAAAATATTAACTTAATAGTTTAATTAATAATTAATTTATTAAAATTAATAATAATAGTAGTTAATGTACACGATAATAATAATAATCAATAATAAGTTGACAAAAGCTGAAATTTTAAATTTAGCGTTTTTGATCATTAGCGCCCTCACAACCGCTTTAGGAGTTTGAACTCCGTTGCAGACGTTCTTAATTAGTCTTAATATAGCCCAAGAAAGAATTAACGCCCCCGCAACTGGTGTAGGGAGTCCAACACTCATATAAATATTAGCCTATCCATTAAGTACATGTATTTTCTACATGGATACCAAGTTTCAAGTTAATCGGATGCATGGTTTAGTAGTTATAAAGGAACATCCGTAAAAACCACTGTAGATTTATATATATATATATATATATATATATATATATATATATATATATATATATATATATATATATATATATATGTATATATATATATATATATGTGGATATATATATACATATATATATATATATATATATATATATATATATATATATATATATATATATATATATATATATATATATATATATATATATATATATATATATATATATATATATATATATATATATATATATATATATATATATATATATATATATATTAATACATGATATTTTTACATGATAAGTAACTATATATTACAATCTATAATAATTGATGATTGATAGAAGCAATAAAATGAAATTAGAACGGGTATAGATGCTGATAATGCTCTTATCAGATGATAAATATATTTGTTTTATTTGGGATTAAATAGTATTTATCATACAATTAAACTTTTTGCGGATTATGCATTGTTGAAAATGAAATATTATATAATGTGCATTATATTATTCAGTCTGCGAAATTTTCATTGCTTTAAAAGCGTTTCTCAAAAATTGAAGAATTTAAATAATTTCTTCCAACTTTTTGCCAAATTCACAAAAATCTGATTATGTGACATTGGTAAAGTGAAAATGTGTAAAAAATATTGTGAGTTGCTTTAGTACTGTTTTGCAGACTTCTATGAGTGAAAGATGAATGGAATATGGAATTGCATCTCCACTTAAAACACCCAATTATACTCAGGAAAAAAAGGGCAACATCCAGTATACATATTTAAATAAAAACTGATACCATTTTTGCTATTTTGTATATTTTTTGCTATTTTCGTATGCGATTGCAACAAAAATCGTTGAAAAAAAGTTGTTGGAAGGTATGTTTCGTATGGTACTAAGTAAATAAATATTCTTGAGGTTTTGATAAAGGCCTTAAAGTATCATTTGAAAAGAAACAATAAATTGGTAATAAAGGTTCGAGTTTTGGTGAAACAGTATCCGCGAAGTAGATGGGTTGAGTCGCATTGTAGGTTTCGTGCTATATGAAATGGACATAAAATAATGCCGCAATTATTTCTTGCTTTAGTTGAAGCTATAGGTAGGTTTTTGTTGAGGATGACTGCTAATCGATATTAACTTGCCATAAAGAGGAGTCTTTATCGTCGTGTAGAGTCGTTTATCGAGTGTAGAGTCGTTTCTCTAACAGCTCACCACAAGAAGCGTCGCTTAGAATGGTGATAAGCTAGAATGAACGGCATCTGGCATGGAACTCATTTTACTTTAATGACGAGTCTAGATTATTTTAAAATGCTGATAATGGACGTAACGGGGTCAGTCTGTTACTCCAGCTATTACTCCAGGAATTTTGGTATGGGGGCTAGATGATTTGGAAGCAGGTAATCAGAGGAAATTAAAATGCAGTCCGTTATATAAGCTCACCAAAATCTTATATTTCAGCAAGATAATGCCAAATTACCTAAAACTCATTAAACAGTACAGTTTTTAGAAAAGGCTGCGCGATGATGATAATCTATGTTGCTCATTAATTTTTTGTATGTAGGTGAAATGTCTTGATTTTTCCATTAGAATTGCTGGTCGCGTTGGTGCGGACGGTAAGAGAGGCGGCCTGCCGCTGCTGTGCCGAAGCCGCACTGGAGCTAGTTAGTTCGATTCCAGCGCTCAGATGGTTGTTTTTCTTCCGGCCTTACCCAGCCAGTTAAAGGAAGCTGATGACCGTGGTTCGGAACCCACATTAAGCTCTAACCTTAACACTTTACCTTTTATCATTAAAATTGCAATACTAATAATATATAATATGTTTTTATAGTGTAGTGTTGAATTCATATTAGTTCTCCTGTATATTTCGTTTTGTGTTTTGGCCGTTGTACTGATGTTAATTTATTTAAAAATTTTAACTGATATACTAGGAATATGGCCATATTTAATGTTCCAGCATATCCGTCGCAATTCATCAGGAAAGAAAGAAAAAATAAAATGTTTTTCCATTATAACCACAAGTATCTTTTAGTTTAAGACAATAATTTCTTTTCCAGCATGAGTTATAACTCGTTTAAAATAACAGACTGTATTTCCTGTAGCGGAATAATGAGTGTATTCCAATTTCAGTAAATATCTAAAAACGTGTTGAATTGCCAACTTATTTCAAGTAATGAAAAAGCCTAATGCCTAATGTTTGCTTTTTAGTGACAATAATTCAAATAATTTTATAGATAGATACAGTTTCTTTGGGGACTTTCTAGATAGACACAGTTTTAAATAAGAATATGTTTTGATTAATTATATTTTAAGGACGCCTCTGAATATCAGGTAATTCTCGCTGTCCTTCACGGCTATGAAATGGGTGTGCTACACTCCTTTAAACGAGGCGTTACGCTGAATTTTCGTATAGCAATTTGCATATAGCTTACTTGCAGTTAACTCCATTTTGTTTTTTGGTATATTTGAGTGTTGTGACGATTCCTGTCTTTTGAAAATTTACTGGAATATTTTTTTTAATATGTAAGGGGTTATGGTAAAATTATTTCTTACGTATCTTAACTAGGTATAATATAGAAGATGCGTCTCACGGGAAACAGGACTTTTTAAAAATAGCTATTTCTAGTGGCGCCATCTTTTGACGGGTAAGGAAGTCGGAGATAAGGTGTTAGAAGAAAGGTGCTTCCTTCAATGACGTTCTGGCAAAATTTCATGACATTCGGATCATTAGAAGCCAAGTTATTATGCTTAAAGTGTCAGTGTATTTATACTATGGGTCGACAAATGAACATCGAATAAAGAGTGAATATTAAGTTTTGTTGTAAACTTGGTAAAACGCTCACCGAAACGTTTTAATTAATGAAACAAGTATATGGTAACGACTCCACGAGTAACGAGGTTCACTCGTGATTTAAATGATTCAAAGAAGGTCGTGAGCACATCAAGGACAACGAACATCCTGGTTCGAAAAAGCCCGTGGTTACTCAAAGTAACATTGAAATTGTGTGTGAATTTATAAAAAATCAACTAAAATATTCGTTGCGATGCATGGAAATGGAATTGAACATGTGCAAAAATTCAATTCATCTATTTTTGATCGACCATTTGGAACTTCGGAAGGTTTATGCACGCTTTGTTCCACATAAATAAATTGACTACCAAAAACTGCTCCGAATCCAACATAGCAACGACTTAATTAAAAAGTCGAAAATTTTAAGTACTGCATATGATCCAGAAATCAAGCATTAAAATGTCGAACCTACAGCTTAACGTGGGTTCCGAACCACGGTCATCAGCTTCCGACAAACCCAGGCCAGCACCCCCCTCGAGCTATAAACCGTTGGTTATGTGCCTACCCATAAGTCTATCAGGAAACCTACCGACTGGCGAGTGACCAACGTAGAACACTTCTCAGAAGGTATCCGGCCTTACCCAGCCTTTAACTGGCGTAACTGTAGGGTAATTCGTAGTCGGATTTTACACTCTTGCCTAGAAACAATCACAAACATTTAGGAAGTAAACAGACAGAAGAAAGAAAGAAAAACAGTCATCCGAGCGCTGGAATCGAACCAACTACCGCTCCAGTGCGGTTTCGACACAGCAGCGTAGGCCGCCGCTCTTACCGTCCGCACCAACGCGACCGGTCTCTTTGATGTAGAAAAATTCTGAATTCAATGCCGAAATTGGTAAAACATAGTTTGAGCCATGTCAAAATCATAACCCAATCTTCATAATTCACATGTTTAGGACTAGCATGTATTAAGGCTGTTTTAAAATAAATTATTTAATATAATTTTTTGTGGTATTACTAGTTTTAGCGGAATTTATTAGCGATTTTATACAAAATTGTACGAAATCTCGAAAAATGTATGTCGAAAAGCCATTGTGATTAAGACTGTAGTGAAGAAACAGTTTTTTTCTTGCAAATTATCATTTAGTAAAAAGTATGTTTAGTAAATTATATTTAGTATCACCACCTGAAGTTCAGCTCTCATTTTACCTGTATAATTTTATTACCTTCCAGAGAAAACTATAATTTCAATAGAACGAGTTACCTCTTGTATCTTTTCCGACTGTTCAGTAGTTTAATATGTGCTACGATTGTTCTTCCTTCTCTATTTTTTTTCCATTCATCTAACTTCTGAAGTTATATTTTAGAACCAATTCTAACTAGACTATTTAGATTCCATAAAAAAAAAAAATTTCAAAACTAGTACTTATTGATAACAATAATATATCTGTTTCCGTCTTTGTATTTGTATAAGAAATCTTGTAAGATATTTGATATTGTAATAAGTAGTAAATAAGATTGATATAAAATTTATCAATTAAGTACATCTAAAACCCTGTCCGTTGTCTTGAAAACAATATACAAAATCTGCAGTATTACATATTCAAATTAAAAAGAAATATTTTTAATAATATACGGGGTATAAGCGAAAGTACTTTCGTAAATTTAACCAACTATTCTTTACATTTTTTTAACAGTTTCCTTATAATGGCCATTCAAAATGTTTCATTTTACTTTTACCTTAAAAAGGGCAACATCGTATTTATTTTGATTCCTTTCAGTTCTTGTTACATTTCAGTTCGCAATTCTTCTTGCATTGTTCTCTTTTAGGATTTATTTTAAAATAAAATATAATATTTATTCTGTTTGTTTTGTTACCAAAAAAAGAAACACTTACATATTATTGTCATTTAAGGTTAAACTTGAAATTACTAGCAGTAATTTTTCGCATAATAACACGTTTCAAACGATTCATGTCAAATTAAGAAACACACGATTAATTATTTTTATCTCAATTAATTGTTCAAAATGTCCAGCATTCAATTCCTCGTAAAAGAAGCTTCGTCGAAATATTGAACAAAACATTGGGATTCCTTTGGTAATGGCCAATAAACCATTCTTGAAATTTTTGACTATGTGACAAATCAGGGCATAAGAGTGTTCTTTAAAAATCTAATGAGAAAATCCAACTTCTAAAATCCAAAATAGTACTTCTTATAGAACGAAAGAATCAACAAGATGTAAAATTTGTTCTTCGACTTCCGGATCGATTTCTCGTTGTCGTCCACATTTTTGAAATTTTAAAATTACACTACCGAATCCAAAAGTCTGGGAAATCCGGACAAATGTATACCGAGGTGGAAGCGGTCTTTCCGGACAACGTTGCCTGTAAATATGCCTAGCCGTCTCGGTATTTTGGAGAGTTTTCCGTAAATACGAAGAATATCGTGATATTCATATACAGAATATAATTTTGGTTTAAAATCGAACTTAAATGCGCGCACTAATCTACTAGGAAATAATATTCGTCGCAATGTTCAAAAAATATTGTGTGTTACATTACCGCTAATATTGCCCTACCATATTACCTAATGTATGACGCGATTCTTCATTTTTAAAAAATTGTTTTAAGAATGCTGTTTACTATATTCGATACGTAATAACCAATTAACATTTACCAAATATGCATTTACGCATATCTGCTTAAAATGTACATTTTTATCATAGCTTTTCGAGTGGTGATTTAATAATTAATAATAATAAATTAGTTATGCAAAAATTAGTTATGCCCTTTGTTCAATTCATATTCAAATCATATTCAAGGGCATTACGTATCAGTATTAGGGTCTTCATCTACAGAATAGATATTCCGATGAACTATATCGAAGGAGATTTGTAGAAATTAATTAAGACAATCTCAAATAATATAAGCAAAGTTTTTTTCTTATTAACTATGAGTTTCTTTTTGATAAATCGATCAATAAATAACAACTTCATTAAACTAGATTTAGTAATTTCTATAATTTACATGGAATTGATTAAAGCGTGAAAATTTGCATAGCATTATAACTTAATTTACCTTGCTCATTGCAGTAGAAAATTAACCACAAGTATGTGAGGAAATGATTCTTTGAAGTCTGGTATTTTGCGACCGTCAACACAGTCATAACCCTACACAGTAGTTGGACAATTAGTTGCTTTCCCGCCTACATAAAGTCTCATTATTAATTTATGGGCGTATATAAGTGCAAATTAATATAAAAAATAATATATAACAACACTAAATAGAAAATCAATATATAATAATATATATTCAATGATTTCTAGGATCACTCGAGGCAGAATCAATTATATAAAGCTAATGATATGTCTATAATAATATTAATTGATATAGATTCAGTTAACTTATATACATATTGGTATTTGCATGTATCAATATGTATTTACAACAAGTTTTTATAAATTATTTGCAGAATATCAACAAAGTTTCTATTTTAAAAAGTCACCGTAAAAATCCGTTGAATTCAAACTGTAAATTCTTCGAATAAGAAGGGTTTTCTGGAGAAATATAAACAGTGTGGATGGTAATGGAAATGTACTATTTATAAAACGCACACGCACACGCACACGCACACACACACACACACACACACACACACACACACAGATATATATATATATATATATATATATATATATATATATATATATATATATATATATATATATATATATATATATATCCAACAATCGGTGGCAACAAATATATATATATATATATATATATATATATATATATATATATATATATATATATATATATATATATATATATATATATATATATATCCAACAATCGGTGGCAACAAATCATCTAGCAAACTAAGAGACCAGGTAGAGAAAAACCTAAAAGATCTAAACCTGAAAAACTAGAAGAACAAGGCAATAGGTAGGAATTAATGGCCCGATTCCTTGGACAGGCCAAGACTCATCTATGGTTCTTGAGCTAATGCTGATGATGATGCATGGTACTGATTAAATTGGACCAATGCTTACTGCGAAATGTAAGATAATATACTTCCATTTCCAATAAGTGTATTTTCTTTAACAATTTCATCAAGAAGTGTTTGCAATTTAAATTCAAAATTTCAGAATTTAACTGTGGTAGCCGACTTATGTCTAAACTTTCACTGTAGTGTAGTTACAACATTGAAGTTTCATATTTGAACAATAGTCATACAATTTTTGAATTCTAGTGAAAATTTAGACATACGTCTTTTATTCGAAATTTCGAATTATGTTTTGATATCTATAAAACCAAACCAAATATATTTTCGACAAGGCCAAACCTTAATCTTAATCCAAACCTTAATCTTAAGGCCAAACTAATCGCACCTATATATTCCTACAAATCTCACAAAATTCATGAAGCAATTGAGATCGAAAAGCCCAGACTGTCTAAACAAAAGGGACGACGGTCTTAGAGTTCCAAATACATGGAAATCCCTTATTTCCAAATTACCCATTCGGAACCCTTCCAATCAGACGTCTTCACCTCTCACCCCGACCCCTTAACAGAGCGCTACACCCCCAACCTTACCTATTACTAAAGATGTCAAGCCAACCACGTTTCTATTCTAATTATGAGCCCCGGGGAGTAGGCAGATTGAGACCCAGTGTAAACAACTAGATTGTCTTGACAGTGACTTCAAAGTGGAAACGGAAACGTTGAAATATTACAAATCTTAAACATGGTTCTACCCAAGAAGCTCGTCCGATTGATTACTGACCGCGGAAGGATGTCCGTATATATATATATATATATATATATATATATATATATATATATATATATATATATATATATATATATATATATATATAGTGAAGTTCGGAGTTTCTTGATTATGATCCCGTCAATACTTTGGGCTTTTTTGAGGACGAATTTTCTGATGGTTACCTGACTTACTTTCAAAAGACTATTATTTGATTTTTTTTTACCTGATCGTTATCGTAATTGCAATCCTGATTGGAATTGAAAATTCTAATTCTAATAAAGGGTCAAAGATCTGGAAATTCAAAAACTAATTGGTAATTTCACTTAATGGTATATAATATTTCATGATTACAAATATGTAGAAGCTATTAAGTGATGGTTTTCCTGATTATCACAGAAAAAAAAAATTCAATCAAATATTTAACAGATAGCGTTAAGTTCTACAAAATATTGTTACTGACTAGCTTCATACTTTTATTCCTATTAAATCTAGAATATAAATATTGTAAATTACGAGACACTGATAGATATAGAAACGGATAACCGATATTTTCAAAGCAAACACGCAACATAGAAAAAGCCAAGCTATTTTAATAGTGGACTCAAGGCTTATACACCATAGCTATATCTATGAGAGAAAATATATAATTATTTTCAGACTGATTCTTATCTCTGACTTGATGGAATGTTGTGTGTTTGCCATTAAGAATTCATTTTTAATTAAAAACAAAAATATGGCAAAAAGATAGCGACGTATGTATCGAAGAGAAAAAAATGTCGAAAAGGTAAACTGCAACGCTCTGTGAATTGATTAAGATCGTATCTGAAGAGGAAACATGTATTTTAATAAAATTTGACAACACATGTGTTACTTGCCAACTGAATATGTTGACAACTGAATATGTAAAACATCAAACGACCTAACGGTTTAAAAAACTATGCCATTACCAAATTTGTATTTCTAGTGCTGTGAATCTTGCAAAAAGTGTCACAAAAGAAGTTATCTTTTAATATAAGCACGCAGACGAAATATTGGTTCAAGTATGTCTTTAGATTCATTCGTCTAATGATGACACTAACATGGTTAGCAAAACGTGCGTCGAGAAGTTAAAAAAGTGCTTTGGTATTTAATTGTAATTTTTTTCAAGTTAAGGTTTGTTTAGAATACCGGTAAAATAAAAATATTGGAATTAATCCAATAAAACGTAAGCTAAGAACATTCAAATATATATTTTTAATTCCCATAAAAATTATTGAACCTTAGATTGATACACAGACTTTTTCCAGCTCTCAAAGTATGTGTTCAAGTCAATTTTTGGCATATGTTTCAAAAATACATGAACAAGCTATCTTGCTTGTTAATACTCTACGTATTCTTTTGAGTACTATTCGTCCTTTTATTTTCATAGTGAGGGTCGACGTTTCACACCCATTAGTAACTACTGGTCGAATGAATGTTTCATAGGTCATAAGTTTCGGGTTTTTTTGAATAAGGTTAGATTTTAGGTGAGAATGCAGGGAATACATAACTTTATTACCATTAATAATATGATTTCTGATATCTAATGTGCTGTTGTTGTTGTTTTCGTCAAATTCGCTTCCCAGCTACGTAAATTCCTTCACAACGTCAATATTATCATAGCCTATTATCCAGTTAATGGTAACTTTATTACCATTAATAATATGATTTCTGATATCTAATGTGCTGTTGTTGTTTTCGTCAAATTCGTTTCCCAGCTACGTAAATTCCTTCACAACGTCAATATTATCATAGCCTATTATCCAGTTCTTGATATATGTTATACATATATTGTCTAAAACAACATAGAACTTTTAAGGTTTGAAGGATGTATGAAGAATATACTACAAAAAATAGTTTTTCGGTATAATAGTCCCCTTCAAAGAAATGAAGCAATAAGCACTTTAAAGTCATTGTTTAGTTCCTGTCTGGGCACTTTGTTCTGTGCAATCTTTCAGATGGTTTTAATCTCGAGAATAAAGAAGACAATTAAGGTTTCGGGGAGTAATTGTTATAGATCCACCAGATCTGTGACCAGATCAACAGAATAGTTAGATGATAAAGGTAAAAGAGTTTATAAAAGTGACAAAAAGCGAGACCTTTCGATACGGGTTAAGGTAAAGGAGAAATTTGTTGGGCAGAATACCTGCGAAACCTAGGCTTTTCTCCCTCAATTCTCTATAAGTTCGTAAATTTTCTATAAGTGATTCCCAAAATTATAGGCATTTTAAACAGTTGGATTGTACGGATAATGGAATAAACGAAAACAAACAAACATATTTAAAAACCATTGTTAAGAGTTTCTGAAAAAGCAGGACACAATATTTTCATCAACAAAACAAAGACAATAACGAATACCCAAGATCTGAGAAATATATCTTTTAACATCTGCAATCTAGAAGTATAGGTATATTGGACAAACAGTAAAAACAACCAAACAGAACCAAAGATCGAAAATATATATACAATCCAGTTTGATTTAAGCAGTTTTCAAGAAATTGAAATGTCCAAAAAAGCCCCTGTTAGGTATCAATGTATGTATCAATATGGATTAAATAGCAAAAGCATAAAGATCAATTGAGAGAGTTATGGTAGGAGTAAAATCGTCATGTCGAAAAACAGATAACACGCTCCAACGTAAAACGAAATTTAGGGATGTGAGAGAACAACTGCCTAAACTTAGATAGAGTTTCGCTGGTCATAATTCAAGATCGACAGATATGAGATGCAGAATGCATACTATGATTTCAGAACGAGAGTCAACCCTAGATGTGATGGGGTGATGACTTGAAACGAGTCGACGGGCTATACAGGAAATATGTAGCACCAAGCAGATACTAGTGAAAGGGCTAGACGGAGGCCTATGTCTAAAGTAGAAGGCTATGAAGAGCAAAATAAATTAAGGCTGTAATTTCAGGGTTCTGAATCGAATTAATTATATATGGACCATTATCTATTAAGACTTGGTTCAAAAAACAGCGCATCCCAAAACTTTTCAAATGATAAGAACTGTTTATGGTAGTTAATCAAGTTAAAAGAACGTTTATAAGTGGTTTGCAACATTTTGGGATGGCAGATATTGAAGACGATCCCCGACCAAGTACATTACTAGAAGTTTACATTTATTCCTAAATCTATTGTACAATAGAATTTAAGGGAAAATTTGCGAGAACATTTCTTGAGTAAATAGTGTTATGGTGCCTGATGGTTCCGCATATTTACCTGCTTTGGCTCCGTGCGATTTCTGGGTATTCTAAAAGTAAAACTGCAGATGAAAGTAAATCATGTCAATACGATTTCAACATTTCTTTTAGAACAGGTACTTGTTTGTATTTGTACTTGTTTTGTACTTGTTTTAGAAACTTATACAACTTGTAAACTTAGAAACTTGTAAACTTGTAAACTTGTACTTGTTCTAGAAAGTTTTTTTCCAAAGTATTAAAAAATGTTTGAATAATTTTTAAAAAAACCGCAAAAGACGTTAAATATGTTGAAAATAACCAGAGGTTAGGTAAGTTCATTACCTTACAAATACACAACAAGGATTACACAATAACAACGTAACTTCTTAGATGCCAGTAGCACCGACATAAATCTAAAACAGCAAAAACATTTCAACATAATTAAAGTAGGCTATTTAAAAGCACCAATCCTAATATATCTTGATTTACTAGTAGCACCTACTGTTAATAAACATCGATAGGCATTTATGATTAGTGAAGAAAATTATTTAAAAATCATGGTGTTCTTAAGACAATATCACATTTCCCTTAAAGCAAGGGAATTTTTATTCGATACTGTCAATACAATCATTTTGTATTGATAATATCTAATTGGTAAATGTATTTTGGATGCAACGTAGTAGTAAGACAGATATTCTTCGGCCATCAACATTTCCATTTACATTTCTTGGTCACCTAATAGGTACAACTAAACCTTTATATATTTCATCTATTTCATCTTACTACATATGTCGACTGGATCTTACTGTGAGTGTTTCGACAAAAACTTTTTATTTCATAGAAATTACAGTTAACCGAATATTTTCCTTCGTTCTCATATGTGTACATAACAGTAATCTTGGATAATTTTTACTACATATAAATAACAACTTAGAAAATGTGTCAAGATTCAATTATTCTGATTGCTGACTTTGCATGATCAGACATTAAAAGTCAACGACTATGCAATTTATTTTTAAAGAACAAAATTAAATAACAAGGTGAGTTAGGGGTATAGGAAGAATGAGCCATCAGTTTGATGTTTTTTTTCTTGAACATTGGATTGGATGAGTATGTGTGTGAGACCTGACATTGCCATGACAAAGAATTATGTGATTATTTTGATTCTGTTTATGAAATTCACTAAGGCAACAAATTGTGGTATACGTATCAGCATTGACAGTTCTTTGATTCCTTAAAGCTCCATTAACTATGTGACTAGAAAAACCAAGAAGAAAAAAACAAAGAGGGATGCACTATTTATTCAAAGCACACTTTTCAATCAGATTTGAAGTTGATATAAATGTCCTTGAGATTTGACGTAAGTTTCATATAATTCGGTTGTTAAGTTAGAAATTATAATGACTTTTGTAATTACTAAATAATTTTGTCGGTGATTTTTAATAATCAAAATATCTATCGAGCAAAAGAAATCATTGGGTTCCAAATTAAGAATGTACGGCGGATGACCCATTAATTCGATGTTTTGACCTGTCAAATATTAATTTGCTTGGTCCGATGTGTGAGAACTCGCGCTGTCATGGTGAAGAATGATCCTGGGTCTTTATTTGTTCTTTCTACGAATCTCTAGTGCCACTGCTGCTACATGCCCATTTACCCCAAAAAAACAGGCGACCATTTACTTCGAAGTGGTTCTTGCGTCAATAACTTTTGTTTCGATCGATTGCGAACATCATTTGAATAATAATAATTAAAACCTTTCCTGGGTTCGGCTCATTTTGAAAGATCCCTACAGTCGACTGCTGATTACTTTCGGGCTCATACGCATAGGTCCAAGATTCTTCATCTGTATAGATCTTATATACCGCTTGTGACGCACCACGATTGTATTTTTTGAGGCATTTCCTTGCACCAACTGACACGAGCGTTTTTTGAGCGATTGTCAAATTTTGCGGAATCCAACGCGCCCAAATCTTTTCCACGGCTAAATATTTATGTAAAATCTTGTGTATACTTGTCATACTAATGCCCAGGGATGCCTCAATCTCACGGTATGTCACATGAGGATCTTGCTTTATCAATTCGTACACAGTATCCATGTTTTCTGGCATAAACAACCGATTTTGGACGACCTTATTTAAATTTGTTCATGAGCGAACGACGGACATAATTGAATTCACTAAACCAGTGATGTACAGTGGTTTTAGATGGTGCTTCAGCGCCAAAAGTCGAAGTAAGCTGATCGATACACTGTTGTTGAGATAATCCACATCGAAAGTCATAGTAAATCATCGCACGAAAGTTCTCACGAGTTAATTTCATTTATTACTGAGATGAAATTTTCAAGTCACCCAACAACACAAATAGCGTCCGTATTGATTCCATTAGAAGCCATTTAAGGCAGTTCGCTGGCCGCTTTAAGAAAATACCGAAAATCGAGTATAAAACTATTTCCAAAATTAGATAAGTGTACTGCAGTGAGAAAACACAACATTTAAGGACAACGAGACAAAATAAATTTGGACGAATAATTAAATACTTTCTTTTTAATAATTAATTTCCAATAGATGCCACTAACAGTTCTTATAGAATGCTCTAGTGAACTAAAGCAAATCAGGCATATGTACCCTTACAGATTTTCATTTTCGTTGGTGATTTTTATAGGTATATATTAAATTATTTTTCAAATACTGTTATTTGATTTGCGTTAGTAGCTAGTTAGTAGTTGCGTCTGATTGCGTTAGTTGCGCTTGTTTGTCAAAAAATATTGGTAAAAAAATATTTCATATAAATCTGAACTGACTATTTTGTTAACTTGAAAAATTAACGACTTTTTAAATGTGTTTGTTTAAAACGACAAACATAACAATAACAATATCGATTGGGATGAACGACGTGATGTCTGTCAACCCGATACGAGTATGATCTCAGCAATGGCTATTAGTTTTATTGATCCATTGTTGAACAATTATGGATTCTATAGTGGTTCAGATAACAAAGCTTAGATTTACATGTTCTTCTGCATGCTGGGCATTTAAGGCCAGGAGGACACAGAATTGGCACCGTCGGTCCAGTTTGATGGCTTTTCGAGCCTGCCTGATGCTTTTTGGCGATTATCCTCCTCATGGAGCTGCACAGATTTATATATCTTTGAATGAATGAACGATTAGAAGAGTGTTAAAGCTATTGATATTAAAAAAGTTAAAAAATAGAACAATAGATCAAAAAATAAGACATAGAGATGCTTCTTCATGTATGTGAAGATCTCCTGTATAAAACAATAATTACTAAATCAAATATACGTATTTTCAAAGATGTTTAATCCATAATATATCAATTTAATAAACTATAAATATTAAAGTTTGTATGTAAAACGAAAATAAATTATTCCGTGAAACAAATCTAAATATTTCACACAGATTTTTGTGTCAAACCATCTTATTTTTCTGATTCTAAATAAAATAGCTCGATTCATAAAGTATTAGCTGACTAAATAAACTTGCAAATCGCAAATTTGTAAATTTACTACAATTTTGGAATAAACTACTCTAGATAAAAATTTCATCTCTTCAAACATTTATACTCCACACATTTATATACCACCAAAAAGACACAGTGATCTTATAAATGGTTTTCCGATAAGAGTGTTGGAAATTTAAAATGTAATAACGGCAACACTGATTAAAATATAAATATATTACTTATAGACTGCTGTGTTCAGTACATTATGTACTTCACCATGGAAAGACATACCACTCACGAATTGGGCTCTACAGAAGTTCAAAAGCGGTCCCCACCTTGGGGGGCATAATCTTTTTCGACGAAGCGCACTTAGGATTTAATGGATTTGTGAACAATCATAAATGTAGGATTTCGGTTGATAAAAATGCTCAAGTGATTGGTGGTACGGCATTTGGGCTAAAGGAGTGATAGGACCTTATTTTTTAGGACGATGATAGAAATAAACGCTATAGAAACATACTAAAAGAATATATTTGGCTTTAACTGATAAATATAAATATAAACAATGTTTTCCTTCCACAAGACGGTGTAACTTGTCACATATCGCGCCGGACAATAGATTTATTGAAAAAAAATCCTGGATTTTGGATTGGATTTCAATTGGTGCATTGGTCAATGGTCCATTGGATTTCACGCCCTTGGATCAATTTTTGCTGGGTAATGTTAGATCTCTGGTTTACAGAAATAAACATAGAAAAATTGTATACATTAAACAAAACATTTCAGGCCATTACTGAATATACACTACGGGATACGAGCGAAAGAGTAATCGATAATTGGGTCTGAGAATTCTCTTAGGGAATTAAGTCGAGATTCTGACGCTTTTATTGGACAATCCTTTAGACTATTAAATTGATAAGCCAGTCATATCTGAAGAAGATTTGGAAAAAATAAGCAATGTTAAAAACAATCGTTTCCTCATGCCCGTTAATATTTTCCGTATAAAACAATAACCGCGAAAGCAAAGATATAGCTTTCGGCACACATGTACGACACGCATGATTTAATTTTTCGGAGATCCGATAAGGAGG
This sequence comes from Cosmopolites sordidus, assembly GCA_031761425.1. Classification (NCBI taxonomy): domain Eukaryota; kingdom Metazoa; phylum Arthropoda; class Insecta; order Coleoptera; family Curculionidae; genus Cosmopolites; species Cosmopolites sordidus. The sequence goes on from JARFXV010001649.1 coordinate 132,707, forward strand.
CGGTAAACGACCGGCTGACGGCAGATCGCCATTGGCCAGAGCGGCTCTTCGGCCAAGCTACCGGTTGGCTACTCCGGTCACATAATAATGGTAATAATAACGACGGCGGTAATGATGAGCTCGACTATCGGTCCGGTAATTGCGAAAGCAGCATGGCTCCCGCGCTGGCTCGTTATGTCAGGTCGGCGCTGTTGGTCTGTCGTCTTCTTCGCGGAAGGACCACCGCTCGTCAGTTTCCGGTTGTCGAGGAGGGTTCGCGTGACGATGTCGCGATTTTGCTCAGCAGCGCTTGTCTAACGCCGGTCACGCTAGTTCTTCTCTTTTACGATTTTATTTTCTTGCTGTTTGTTTCTTCTTTTGCTCATTATGGTGATAATCGGTTTGTTTAGCGTGACTGCGGAATCTCCATTGTTGTTATTAGCTGTAATACCATACCTACATTAACCCACAACCAACCCATTATAATTCCGAATGATGCCAATTTAAATTGTTAGCAATAATTAATAATAATATTTTCCTCTAAACAATTATGATCATCATTACTTCAAAATTATTTAGATCCCCAATAACTGGTTGATCTTCAATATAGTGATGATTGGTTTGCTAATTCCAAATAAAGCATAACGTAAGAAAAAGGAAATAGGAAATGATTCCCAGGTGTGTTAGGCAAAGCATCAACCTTCCTACAATGGTAAATCGGCTAGTATTGTAGAATCTGTGAGAAACAACAAATCGAGATTCTTAAGTTATAAAAAAAAAGAAACAAGGAGGAGTTTCTAATAATGCTGCACGAAACAAATAGATCAACACAACAAAAATAAAGAAAATTAATGACATGCTAACTAAACAAAAACATGATGTACTACAGATGTAAAGCTGTAAGCGAAAGAGACCAAGAAATACAAATAATTTAATAAAAATATAAGCAATAGAAGATATAAGAAAGTGTAACGAAAAAAAAATAGAAGAATTAATAGAAAGAAACTCGAGACTAAAATGCTAAAAGGTCTAATTTGATGTAAAGCTATATTCATATGATAACCAGTGGAACAAGAAAGATTTAACAGAAAAGGCCAGTAAATACTTGCAACGAACTTTGAAGTACTCTAACAGATAAATGATGGAACAACTGCCAAAAGCTTCTGAAAAAGGAACGTTATCAAAATAAAGACAATGACGAATATCGTAGATCTTAGAAATATGCAAGTTACAAACTGTAAATTAATCTATCAGTTCTGGACAGATACCAAAAGCAACAAAAAATAACTAAACAGCGGAAATAAGTAGAAGAGCTAACTGGCTTAGACAGCTTACGGAAAACTTAAATGAATGCTAAAAAACAACAGGGTGCCCCAATATTTGATGACCAGAATAAAGATCAATGTGGCCTCTGTATACCATTCCCAAACATAGACACTTACAAAACAAAGACTAACATGAACAAAAGAGCAAAAACTTAAGAGTCAATGTAAAGATCTATATTATGAGTAAAATTGTCACATAAAGAAATCAAATAACTGAATTTAAAATGAAATGAAAGCTAAGGATATGGGAGAGCAAGTGGCTCAACCTAAGCGGAGTTTCACTGACCACAATGCAATACTGAAAGACCTGACGGAGATTCATAGTGGGGGAAAAGAACGGAAGGTCGACCTTAGGTGAGATGGGGTCATGACTTGAAAAACTCGGCAAGCAATAGAGGAAAACTGTGACACAGAGCAGAAATAGGTGTCTATGTTTAAAGATCGACGTCATGGACGTATTCTGCCCACAAGAAGTATTTTTATTCTTAATTGACTATTTACTCAGTCATCTAATTACTGATCGACAACTTAAAATATCTATATAGGGAAGTAACTTCAACGAATACTAATGAAGTAAAAATGGACACCAACCATAAAATAAGTAAATAATGAAGCAGTACCTTAACCTTAATTTCAGAACTAAATCTGTCGCGTATAGAGCCGTTGTCATATTAATGTAAAACCAAGATTTCAGTTCCGTATAAATGACGCATTAAATCTTTAATGAAATCGTAAAAAAGATTTATTGTGACGGATTAAGAACAACTTGAAGTTACGGTTTGCTCATTAAATGGTTTAACAAATGAGTTTTTCTAAAATAAATGTGAAAATATTAGGTCATTTATTTAAAGATCGCGTCTGAGGTGGCTAAAATATGTCTATGTGGAGGTTAACTGGCTACCTAGATGATAACAAAATCGTAAATTTATCGAAGATAAAACAATACATGAAGATTAAGCAAAATATTACAGAGATCATGTGCATATAGTTTAAGAACCTGTGAAATGACAACTGAAAATTGACAGAACAGATAAATAAGTGACGTAGATGTAGTACTTCTGGAACGGTTTAGTTAGCAAAATCAATAAACTATACTAAAATTATTATAAAATATAATTTTTCACATCCTTAGTGTCAAAGAGTCTGTAAGCTCGCATTGTATTTTTTAAAGGATACACATAACTCTTTTGGTTGTCTTATCTGCTCGACAACAAATTAGCAGTAGTAGTAACAATATTTTTTATATTTAGATTTTGAAATAAGTTTATGGTATCCATTTGATTTCTTTCATTTCTTCTCAGCCTCAACTCTTAGTCCAATGTACAAACTATTTTAAAGTACGAACTTGAATTCAATTAGAAATTTCCTACTTTTGGTCAGGGTTTTCAATTCCACTGTAATGCATACATTTGACCATAATGATTTTATATTTAATTTATATGACTTATTCTTGGAGTATCAAACTACTAGATGACGTTTGTTGTTCGAGAACGTGCAAGTAGAAAATGATAGTTTCTTCATCAAATGTAGAATTGATATTATTATTATGTAGGTACCATTCTGCATGTTCTTCCTGTGTGTTTGTAATAGACTGTTACTTTTTAGATTTCCATCGTTTTTTATAGTTTTTCCACTGAGCGATGTCCCAATGGAACGTGGTCTCTTGTTATCTTAATGACTCTATTGGCATCCATTGAACGAGAATTTTTATTTTATTCTGATCTTATTTTAGTTAATTCATTGGTACTCATTACTTTGCACTGTGCATTCTTGCATGTCTTGATTTCTGATTCTGTACCATCTTTTCTTAGATTTCTTACTCTATATCTTCTCTTTGTCACGCGTGAGGATTTTAACTTCTGTAATTTCTAGTATTATTTCTTTTTTTTCTCGGATCTATTTATTTTTGACAATGCAATGTACAGTAGTATCATCCCGACTCTTCTCGACTATAAACTAAATTAGCATCTCCTAAGGACATGAAGATTCAAAAATACAATACTTATCCAAAATTGCTTATTTCTCCAATTTGCGAAATTATTTCGCAACCAAGTTAATTCAATTTAACACTTCGAGTGTCCTTCCCGTGAAAATACCTCATAGATAAGATGTTTACTAATAAACCAGCAATTAAGTAGTCAAATATGAGAATTCGGAAAGTTCCCCAATAGATATCGTTGGAAACATGCGAAAAAATTATCAAATATATTATTAAGAGAATTAGTTAGGTATTCGGAAATGCAGCGGAACGGTTCAATATAGTTTTTTACCCAAAACACTAAAAGAATCATCCAGATGTCATACCTATATGTTTCGTTAAAATACACATACGATTTTGATTTTTTTTTTTTTTATAAAAAGTAATGATTCATTACGATTACACGTTATATTAACGGACTATCATCAAAACATTTACCACTGCTCCATGCCTACAAGCATCAATTCGAATATCCAAATTTTCCATTACTTTTCAACATGATACGGGAGCTATGGCAACAAATAAAACATTTGTTATTTTCTTCGTAATTCATTTCTTGTGGTTTATTGGCATACATTTGATTTATGCCTTTAAAATCAATCTATATTCGTCAAAGCACATGACCTTGAAGACAAATTTTAATCTGTATTTCGCGAAGCCACACTACCAGATCGGATATCAGAGATTGAAAGGTCAGACGTGAAATGATTAATGCCTTCAATATAATTCTAATTGGCATAGATCAACATTCACAAAAATCGTATCTTCAGCGTCGACTTCAAAGAAAAATAATTTAAAGATAAAAGTACACATCAGTGTTTTTTTGTGGGTGTAGAGTAAGTATGAATCTCATGATGATTTCCATCACCTCACATAAAACAATTTTTCTTATTAACGAAACTATCTATTGTGAATTGAGCTACATCGCTAAATAAAATGTTGCTTTGAAGACAATGGATCTATTGTTCGTTGTTTAATAATCCAACTAGTAAAATTAGATTCATATTTTAATCTTTGGATCAACTGAAACGTACTTGTTCCAATTTCTGTTTTATAAATAATTTAACCTGCTTCTTAGAATTACTTCACTAATCATTTATCGAAGACTGACTTGATCCATTATTTACATCAAACCATCACAAATTTTCCTATGGATATTTCTTAAACTACACCTGCTTTTAATAAAGTTAAATAAATGGTTAGTATTTTATTTATTCTGCTTATTAATCTATATATATATATATATATATATATATATATATATATATATATATATATATATATATATATTTATCAGCCCTTGTCTATCCACTGAAGGATGGTAAAGTCTACTTAGTCTACTACAGCATGCTTCCAAATTTTGCAGTTCTGAGTTTTTCACTACAATTCAAGCCCAATATTTTTCGGTACATATATATATATATATATATATATATATATATATATATATATATATATATATATATATATATATATATATATATATACATATATGTACATATATATATATAT
>JARFXV010001649.1:142500-199887 GCA_031761425.1 Cosmopolites sordidus
ATTACGGACACTTCCATAAACATATTCTACAAAAAATACTTCTATATAGTATTTCTGTTAGTGTCATTAATTACTTTATTGAACATTTTTACATATATGTCGTCTGATCACTAGAATTAGGTACTGTATACATTTCCTTACTTACACCAACTCGACATAAAAAATGAGTTTTCTTTGTATCACTTCATACCACCCAATTTCCTTTTTCGAAACTTCTTTTTGATTCATAAACCCTTCAATTATCACAGAGCCGTGAAACATTACATTAATATACAGTAATTACTATATAATATATAATACAATAGATTCTCGAAGTTTTTTTCCCATCTCTTTTTGCAATTTCTATGAGAATCGATTAATATAAATTCCAAGAATGAATTTTGATTGACCAAACCCTTTTAAAATAAATGATGGAAAACAAAAATGTTTTTATAATATCAGAGTAAGATATGACAATATACTTTGTGGTCATATAAATGATTTGCCAAAAATTTAAATTACTTTTCCTGAAACAAACTAGCAAAGGGGCCGTACCGGAAATTCCATGATGATTTTATTTCTCTGAAAATTCAATGGAATCATCAATAAAAATCACATATAACCAGTTGATTGTAATAACTGATTTTTATTAATAACAAAATGTGAACTAGAATGTTAAAACATACTCATGTATATACAACAAATCAAATATAGGACGTTTTTTCTTTAATATTAAGGAAAAAGCGCCCTTTATTTGATTTGTTGTGCAAAGAGTATCACATTCAGTATTAAAGTTTAATAAAATTTTAGTATCTTATACAGGATATTAAAACTATCTGAGGAAGGAAGTTACTTGGAAAATCAAAACAAAGCGAGAAAAATATTAAACCATAGCAATAGCAAATTGAAACATAAAAAACCAAGAATTAGTGGAAAAGAAAAATTAGATCATTCTAAAAATGACCACTCCCGAGATGGTCGAATCGAGAACAGGATACAAAATGAATTACTATTGACCTTGAGTTTGGTAACCAAATTGCGTTAAATAATTGTGCCACTGTGAGGAAAACATAAGAATACACAAATGGGATAAGTAAAGACCCAAAAAGTTTCGGAGTGGAGATATTGATCGAGCAAGTCCAGCAAATTTAACATCAAAAAAATTTAATTCACACTGAAGCATTACAACTTGGAGTTACTCAACAATAAAACACAATTTTGACACAAGCCTTTTTTATCTAGTGTAAAAGCAAATATTGTTCTATATATGAATTATTACTGCAAAAATCAATTACCCATAGTTGGAGCGAAGTTGATCTTATCGTGGCTGCGGAAAGGGTCGCAAAAGGGAATGTGGACGTAGATTGAACTGGCAACTTCTCTCTCATACGGTTTATTTACGAGTTTCCATTGCATCCTACCACCACCCTATTCAGTTATTTCAATGTCATCTGGATATTGGATATTTTAAAACAGTGTATACAGACATGAAAAAGCATCGAATATTTTTCTTTCACAAGAACATAAATGGAGATTGCTTTGATTATTAAATTACTATTTTTAACTATCCCTTCCTTGTGGGAACTTCATTTTTTCAAGGTTAGCGCCTACCATAATTTCTCGTCACGAAATCTATCACTTCACTCAGAGAGTTTTGCAAACTTCGTGCATCCAAAATACTACCAATTCCCTGCAAAATGGGTATGAATACAAGTTTAATATTGTTATCAATGGCAAAATCTATTTGCGGCTTTTTTATATCGATCTATCGAAATTCAAATGTTGCTACATGGGCATCTTAATTTGGAAAGTGTGTAAAAATCGTTTTTTGACTTGCCTTGTTTGAATGGTTGCCAAACGGGAACTACAATTACTAATCAGTACGAGAAGTATTAAGAGACGTTTGGAATAATTGGTCTATAATGCCAGAATTGCAAGAAAAGTTCCCTATTCCCCTGAAAACACTTAAAACAACGTAAGGAGTTTGCCAGAATAATTTCAAAAGAGAACACTGAAAAAGTGTTATTTTTTCGGACGAAACTAAAATAAATGTGTTATCAATAACCAAAGAAATGTACTTAAACATCTTATAGAATATTATATTGCCTTAGACCGAAGAACATATGTCATTACGGTGGAACTTCCAGCACGACAATGATCTGAAACACGCCGCCAAAACTGTGGAAACTTTGAAACGAAAACAAAAATTTTGAAAACGATTGTAACTTTAAGGAAAAAATCAAATACCAGAAAATTATGGAAGACTGTTCAAGAAATCTGGTTTTCCATACCATTCCGATTGAAGTTTGCTGCAATCTAATAAACTCCATACCTCCGCGCAATTTTGGAAAATAAAGGCTATCCAACAAAATACTAACTAATAAGTTGATTTTGTCCTTAATAACTAGTTTATCCTTGTTATAAAACTTTTTTTTTTTCATGCATACTATATCTATACACTGTTATTTTTGTGACCAAGCTCTTATTTATTGAAAGTTGTATATTTTTCGAAATTAGATTTATATAATTTTTTGTTTCTATTTATATGCTTTATATGTTTTTGTTTATATTTGATATGTCAGTTGATTACTTCATTTGGTGTATATATAAACTGTCCTGTTCTAGTCTATTCGTTGATACAAAATAAACTTGATTTCTAAATGATATTCTTGTTTTTTCCATAACTATTTATTTATATATATATATATATATATATATATATATATATATATATATATATATATATATATATATATATATATATATATTTATTTATATAATTTTGTTTCAGTAAAGAATATAAAATGTTAAAATGAAGTAATGAAGATTAAAGATGACTTTTATTAATAAGATATAGTAAGAATTCAAACACACTGTAACCATGAAGCAGCGGGAATGTAGTAACAGCGGGAAAATATATTTATGTGAGTTTAATATTTTAGGTCACATTTTCCACATATAAATATTTAACAGTCACGATCAACACGGACTAACCGAACTATAACATAGCTTAACGTGGAGCTGTAAACATGTTACTAGTGTTGCTACCACATTATAAAAAGGAATAAAAAAATCTTTTTTATTTACTACTAACAGAACGGCAATTCCATTTTTATTATACGTTTATGGTAGGCTTATTTTCTTTTCAATCTTAAAAATTACTTCTGTTATTTAACTTTATAATTTGCTTTATTTGTATTTAAGTAGACATCATTTAGATTTTCAAGAAGCATTCATACTTTTTTGTCAACAGGTGTAGACAAAAAAGTATGGTGTTTTATTTATCAGACCAGGGACTTATTGACCGATGTGTTAGGTACTAGCATAACCCATAAAAACTAAACTTTTTTAAATACCAGTGTTCTTGAATATCAATCAAATAGTCACATTTTAACAGCAATAAATTGCAGCTCAATCTGGTATCTACTGCTTATCTTTGAAAATATGACAATATTTATATTTTGTGACCTATCTGCACATTGTCAAAAAACTGTGACGCTGCCAATTTTATTAAAAGAAAGAATCGATCTAAAGGCATCAACATATCTTCTAGAAAAAATTGTTACATAAGAGATTATTTAATAGTTCGTGCTTGATCATTTGTATAATCCCTTGTGACTTGTAAATATTCAGCAACGATTATTGCAAACCAAACTGGCAATGGCCTTAATTGCTCCGCCTAATTGCAGGTATAAATTATTTCCAAGAGATTAATAGAACAATTTCTGCCAGTACTTCTACTTATGCCATTACGCTGATAATTAACCTAAACGAGCTTGTAAACGTGATAAAGCAATTATCCATTTCCTTACTTGTAAAAATAATACTTTAAAACTGTGATACAGCATTTCGACTAACAATATAGTAAAAAGTCATCCACTGTATTTTCTGCAACTTAAACCTGCATACTTCTTGCAGTGAATTTGGAGAATTTGGAATTTTTATTTTAATAACAGTTGAAGAAGCATTATATTTAGTAAGTATACTTAGACTTACTGGAAATTAACTAAAATGTAATTGTATTCACAGTTTAGCACTAATAACGAAAATAAACATTACAATGACCAGTCCTACGTTATTTTGAACCTAAAAAAAAAAAAGTTAAAGTAACTCCATCGGATCACAAGCGATAGAAGAAAAAAAGAAGATGAGAAAAGCAAGTCTTAGATCTTTTTATGGAAAATATTATTGATGAAATGCAAACAACGAAAATTATTTCTTGTAAATAATCAGCTATATTCATGAAGTGCTTTTAAAATATTTTTGTTCTTCGGGAAACCTAGAAACGAATAACAATGTTATATGTTGTTTTAGTACAAATTTCGATGACAAATCTAGGGGAAATGTATAAATATTTTTGGTGATAAATGATACCACCTTTAAATAATTCAACATTCAACAGAAAATAAGCAAACTATACGTGGGTTGCAGGATTAAATGAAGGTTCTGTTCGGTTCTGTCGGTTCTGAAGGTTCTATATATATATATATATATATATCCTATATCAACATATATCCTATATAACAATGAAAAACATGATGTAGTCATGTAGCATTTTTAATAGTTTAATAGTAGCATTTTTAATACGAGTTTGGTGAAATTTAAAGAGCAATGTATTGACAGAAACTTATTGTGGAAAAGCATTCACTAAATTCTACTGCTTTAGTAGTCCAAGACCTGAAACCACAAAGGTATATATAATAATAAATGTGGAAGTCTTGCCTCAAGAACTCTTGGAGGCGATTGTATAAGCAACAAGATAGAGAAAATAGTAAAGATGGTGACAATTGTTACGAACAAATGTCTTCAAAGTAGCTTTGAGTAGTTATGTTGCACTAAAACTTAATTTTGATTAGTATAGCTGGATAAGCCTGCGGCTATTTTCTTACAACCTATTGACTAAAATAAATACTAATAGATTAATAACTGTATAATTGCCAGCTGAACAGGCAAGTTTCTGTAAATATTTTATGGCAATAGACCACTTACAGTTGACATAGACCCTCACAAATAAATGCAATGAATACAGTGTACCGGTACACTTGGGATCTGTCGACTATAGTAAAGCTTTGGATTCCAATAGAACAAGAGAAATTTAATCTAGAGGAGAAAAAACAAAAATAGATTATATCATAGTGAGGAAAACAGAACGGAAAGAAATAAATTATGTAAGAGTAAAGAGGGGGTATGAAATCGGTAGTGACCACTATCTAAGGGAAACGACAATTAAAATCAGAAACCAGGAAGTGGAGCAGCCAACCAGACAAATAAATTCTGGCAAGAAAATAATCAAGTCATACAAAAGACAAAAGTACATAAGGTAGAAATATCAGGGAATATTGGAGAAGGAATGTGAGAGAGGCGAACAGGTGAAAATATTGAACAAGAATGAAAAGTATTATAATCATGTCGGCAAGAAAAGCTTGTGGATATAGCAGAAACAGTGGAAATCACACTGAAGAATGAGATTAGGAAGAAGAATATTTTATGAAAAAAGTATATAATAAGTAAAACATTGGAAAACCGTGAAAAATACAAAGAGCAGAATAATATTACCAAGGCTACAGACAAGGAAGCGAAAAGAGTGAGTTGAACAAATAGAAAAGAATAGTACAAAAACATTAAATTGGTTTACAGATCACTCAAAAGCAGATAAATGACAAAGAAGGTTAACTATTAATGAATGACGAATGTATACTCGAAAGGTGGAGAGAGTACTTCCAAAACTTACTAAACCCGGACATCATCAATATGTTAGATAAACATAAAGAAGTAATAAACAATAAAAATCTAGGAACAGCAAGTGAAAATTTAATAACTGAAGAAGAATTAACAGCAGCTATAACAAAACTAAAATTGGGGAAAGCACCTGGTGGTTTAACTTGGCATGGGAAAACAAAAAAGTTAATTGTATTAATGCCTTATCATACATTAAAGGAAACAAGAAATTGCACGAACTACAGAGGTATATAATTACTATGTATAATAACAAAAATACTCTAGTACGAAACTATACTAGAGAGAAAATTGATAATGGAAACTGATAATACACTACTAGACGAGCAAAGTCGATTCAGGAAAAACCATTATGTACAAGACCATATCTTCACCCTTCAATAGAACAGTATATATATGCTTTATCGTCACGGAAAAAGCTTTTGATTCAATATGAAGAGAAACCATCTGCAACAGCTTGGAAAAGCTTCTTGGGCGAACTTTTGTTAGGTTTGGCTCATTTTGAAAGACCCATACACTCGACTGCTGTTTACTTTCGGACTCATACGCATAGATTCAACAATTGTCACCCGTATAGATGTTATACATGATTTTTGATGTACCACCATTGTATTTATTTAGCATTTCTTTGCACCAATCGGCAGGAGTCATTTTTAAGCGATTGTCAAATTATGCGAATTCCAATGAGTATAAATCTTTTTTATGGCTAAATGTTCTTGAAAAATCTCGTGTATGCTTGTCATACTAATGCCTAGGGATGCTTCAATCTCACGGTATATAACATGACCATCTTGCTTTATCAGTTGGGGCACGGTTTCGATGTTTTCTTGGACAACAAGCGGTTTTGGACGACCTTCTTTAAATTCGTCCATGAGCGAACGACGGCCAAGATTGAATCCACGAAACCAGTGATATACAGTGGTTTTAGATGGTGTTTCATCGCCAAAAGTCGAAGTCAGCTGATCGATGTACCGTTAATGAAATAATCCACGTCGAAAGCCGTAGTAAATCATTGCACGAAAATTGTCACGAGTTAATTCAATTTTTTGACTGTGATGAAATTTCCAAGACACTAAACAACACAAATAGCGTCCGTATGATAAAACGCCCTGACTGCGTATACAGTCAACAACATCAAACTTTACGATGTATATGTTAGAAGGTGCCTAGTAACACCATTGTTGTTATTTCTGGATATATAAATAGCAACCGTCGTATTTGGGATATACAATTCGATAAGGAAAACAAAACTCAATAACAGAAATAAAGAAAAGAACTCGCATTGCTTAGGTGGCTGTTAGAACACAAACTTAGAACTGATAAACTTAGGTGTATCAATAAACCTGAAAATAAAATTATTCAAATACAGGTTATTACTTACAGATATAAACCAGGATGCTTAATGTTCAATCATTAAATAAACTAAAAACAACACTGATCGAATTATGCCGAGAATATGCTTAAGATACAGCATTAGAAGAAAAAAGAAAAACATGTGAATATAAATTTAAAGCTGTGAATATACATATATTCACAGCTTCCTAATATCTGATTCCTGATAAAACTATCAGGGTACGGTTTCATCTCATATAAAGATATGGACATTTTTTATGTGAACTTTTTATGTGTAAAATAAAGTCAATATTATGGAACACCTAAATTTTTAGAGAATATTACATATTACACGTAATATTTTATTGCTATATCGAATATCAGTAAAATCTACCATCGATTTAAGAAAATCCTTCTATTTGCTACCGACTGATCAATAAATAATGATAAGATGTAGTTCATAATCCAGATGTAAAATGCTAGTATAATATTACCAAACTCCACAAATTTGTCTAAAAATAAACTGAAAATATTTAATAGGCTTCTAAGCTATAATTATAAATATATAATAGGATAAGATAAAGTACTGTTTTCAATACCCAACATATACCGTGGCAAAACAAAGTCCATCAGATTTTTATTGGGTTCTCCAGAAAATTCGTAGGGATTTTTTTAGGAGAAAGATAAACGCAAGAAGTGTATGTAAATATGTATTTAGTCTATTACGTAATTACTATTATTACTTACAACTTGTTTCTAATGTATTGGAAGAACCATAATGCCTTTTAGCCAAAAATAGTCATTTTTATTGTCGAAATTTGACACCTTTTTAAATTTAAAAGTTTCAATTTAAAAATTTAAAAGTTATTTTGTGTTAAATGGAAAATCTTTTAAAATGGAAAAGAAAATTTTTAAAAGATTTCCCAATTAAAACATTCACTGCCGCCGACGCCAAAACCCGTCACTGAGCCATTAGTCTGGCGACGGTTTGCGCGTCTGTTTCGTTTGTACCGCTGTTATTTCTATCGGGACTTTGTAAAGGTACGTTAGTTCATTGTGGTACCTTAGAACAGTTTCTAAAGTGTAGTTGTACGTGCGCGGTTTTATTTTTTTGGCTTTTTTTAATAAATATTTCGTTTCAATATAGAACAAAATATTAATGCACCTGGACTATCTCAACCTAAAAAACGAGCAAGGGTTCATTATTATACCGATGAAGATTTGCTCCAGATTTTAGAAAATAATAATTTATTCCCGAAAAGAAAAAAATCCAGCCAAGAGATGTACATCCTGCGGTGTTGAAGGCAAACGGACGGACACCATTTATGAATGTCCTGAATACCCTGACCGTTCAGGATATTGTCCCAAATGCTGCTTTATCTATCACAATTATGTTTTTTATTTTATTATTATTAGTTTTGTAAATATTTTTCATATATTTTTAGACATTTGCTTATTACATCAAGAGAAAATTTTATTGATATCATATATTTTATAAATATTTTTTGTTACTGTTATTATTATTATTATAGTTTTGTATATATTTCTAGATACATATATTAGATTAGTTTAGTTTTTGTTATGCATACATTTATATTTATTATAGCATATCTTGTGTAATTTTTATTTTTATTAACAATAAAAAAAAACAATGAAAAAAAGTCGGTACTGAATATTGACCAGCCCATTAAACTGGGGAAAACCAACATTAAAATGGATTGTCTGGCGTTTGCTGATGATCTAGCAATTTTGGCTCAAGATGTATTAACGGCACAGAAACAGATTGAAATCCTAAAAAAAAAACAGCAGAAAAGGTAGGACCCCAAATTTCCTTTGAAAAGGCACAATACATGACCAGCAACAGACTAAGAACACCATTTTCAAAAACAAAATATGGAAAGATCAGACGAGTCTCTCAATTCAAATATTTGGTCGAAATAATCATGGAAAATGGGTTGGAAAAAGAGGCCAATAAGGGTAGATGTCAAAAAATGGAAACGGCATTGAAACTTACACAAAATATTTACAAAAAAAATGCCTATCTAAAAACACAAAACTGAGACATTACAACACCGTTATTAAGCCAGAATGTCTATATGGGGCAGAAACGCTCATTTTTAATAGAAAGAGAGACATCGAGGACATTGAAAAGAAGGAAATAAAAATCATAAGAAAAATCTTATGAAAATAGGAGTAGAGCTAAAGTAGAAATAATTAAATGGATTGCTGCAATTAAAGAGGACCTAAGATCAGCAAATATTATACAAAGTGAAATTCAAGATAGAGGCTGTTTTAGACACAAGGTTGACGTTTGGAAGGTTGGCCAGAGACAAAAATGTAGGAAGACTGGAACAACTTGGTCTGACGAAAGGAAAAAAAGCTCATAGCGAAAGAATGAAATTAGTATGGGCGCAAACGAAGGCTAACAACAACAAACGCCTCGCAACAAAGTCAAATAAGTCTGCAAATTTATCTTTTACAACATTTATAGAAATATTTTAAATAGTCTTCAATAGTCAGATTTGAAATATAAACAAAAACAGTGGTCGGCATCCGAAATTTAACAAGTTCTTACCGGCAGTGAACGTGATAAATAATTTTTGAGTGAACGGAATATATGGTAGTACAAGAGGGCGATGTCCGGTGAATAAGGTGGATGAGGTAAAACATCTCAATTGAAGCCCAACAATTTTTGCCAGTGCCGGTCTTCCAAGTCAAAATCTTCGTCTTTGAACCGACCAAACCACTTTTGCACCATGGTCTCCGCTACAGAACGCTTTCTGTAGATGGCACAAATTTTGTTCTTTGTTTGGACAACATTCTTCCGCTTTTTCAAATAAAAAAGAATAATTTGGCGTAAGCACGTGAAGTGAAGGTAAATCAGGGCGAATCTGAATGTAAACATTGTAAATGAACACGAATTAACAACATATAGATAAGCATTACTAATCCGACACGGATTTTTCTTTACAAGCATTACATTCATCGCTTAATAAAGCGTTAAAACGAAACGCATTAATTAGTTGCTTTTTTCAAATGATGACATTTTTCGGACAATCCCATATTTATATGCTGAATTCTCATATATCAAATAATTATATTACTTTCAACATGCACTGATTCTAAACCCTGTAAAAATACATATCTAAGGAGACCTTTAAGCAGCGCCTGTAAATGGATTTTAAACCAAACAACAATGATTCATCAACTTAACTTGTCACGTAAAACTGAATGATTCGAATGTGGAATAAACTTTTTTGACTTTTTATTGATCGTTTTGTGTCAACGTAATCCATTTAATCTCTAAATCTCCCTACATATATAAAAGTAATTTAGGTACAGATCTTAAATTTTATCTGGTAGTAGGTTATAAATAATTCTAAACAAAGTGTAAGGGTATGCACGTGAAAACACAGTTGTGCGTGTTGAGTGTGGTGTTCTTACTTGGTGCTAGTTTACCAACCCCTGGGGACACTGGCACTAAGCAGAATATTGTAAGTTACTCCACTTACTTCTATAATGTAAGAAAAATCTAATACTGGAAAATATTCATAGGCCCTCCAAGAAGATAAAAGCAAAGAAGTCGCAATATCTGAACTAGCATGCATTCCCACACCATGGGGGTGTATTGATCTAAATGATCCATCTATTCGTCCAGGAAAGCGTTTGGTATGTAATACAGTTTTTTATACATCTATTGGTATTCTAGAATATTTTATAATAGATAGAGAATAATGAAAATAACGAAAATTCTTCAAATGAAGATGAATCTTTAAATGGCCAGGAGGAATCCCGATTGTGCATACCAACCCCATGGGGATGCCTAGATCTTAACGATCCTGCTCTACGTCCAGCCAAGGTATAAGAATCTTCAAATAAAAATAATGAGAATTTTAAATATATTATATTTAGCTTAGTATGTTGTTATTCATAGACACATAAGTAATATGTAAGTTGCTGTAAAAATATATGAATTTAAAATATATTGATATACTATAGAGGAAATACTGTTTTTTTTTATCAATATTATATACTATGAAAATAACTACTACTACGAAACTTAATACGAAATGTGTAAATAAAGTAATGGAGCTGGAGATGTTTTTATCATTTATTATTAAATTCAGAGCACAATTTTACCTTGGCCTCTTCAAAATTGCTGCTTCGGAAAGCTACACTACTCTTCCTAGCAGTGTTGCAACTCGGATATCGGAATTGTCTTCAACTGGTCGGTCGTGACCTTTCTCAGTGTTCTCTATTCCCAAAGTGGTGTCGTTTGAGGTGAATTTTCAATCGTAGGAAAGGAAAAAAGTAAAATCCTTGTTACCTGTAATCACACGTTCCGGAAAATGAGGGTCATTTTAAATCCACCCCAAAAATTCAAAATATTTCCTCCTGTTATCCTTTTAATCATTCGAAAGGTTTTTCGGAACCATGCTTGCGCAGATTTTCTACATGCCCAATTCATTGTTTAAAATCTAATGAACGATTGTGTGCTTCAAATTAAACACCTCTCCGATCATTCTAACCTTAAAACGACGATCAGACCGCACAAGATTCCAGATTCTGTTGACACTTTCATCACTTCTTGCAATTGAAGGCCTTCCGCAGAGAAGTATACCCATTCAATATAGTTTCTGGTGACTTAAATCACCTGAAAACCTGAGCCCTGTGACAAGACATTCTTTTCAAGAGCCTGTTAATACTGAAGAGGCATCCAATATTGGCTTGACCCCATCCAATGTTGACTTGATTGGGGAGGGTAATCAACCTTCCCCTAACATTGTAGAGCAGTCATTCTTTGGCAACTTTTGGCAAGTTATTATAGTTGGTACGAAATTATAAAGTTTAGTGTAGTTGCAATAAAAAAACACTGTAGCTGATCGTCGCAAAAATGCTAGAAGATACATGGACCAGATTTTCGACGAAAAGGAAGTATTCTCTCTAAGCAGTTGTCGTTGAAACTAAACTCTTATGAGATATAGTCTATAAACACATCCATCAATTAGAGGGCATTGTTCCTTTAAAAACCTCACAGAATGTTTTTATTTATTTTATTTGTTCTATAAATACAGGCGATCTGAAAATCTTTTGTGACTCATAAAATATAAGGTTAATATATAAACTCTCAAAAAACTAGATAGGCTCCAGAAATTTGGTTTCTATATAATTTTTCTCCATAAGTGAATAAAAACGAGTAATTGGATATTCTCACCACATAATTTGAATCATTTTCAATAAATAATTCATCAACTAAGAGTAAAAAAGGTACTGACTGTACGGTTTGAAAAACAGTATTTCAAAACAATTCGAAATTGGAATATCAGACTAAATTAATTTGAAGTTATTCATTTTTGGTTAGTGTAATTTTCATCTGGATTAGCGAAACTCCGAACCAGTTCCTCGAATACACTGAGGGATCCATTTCCTGGAATTCGTCAACTTATCGATACGTAAGCCTAGCTCAACAACCTGAACTACAGTGAAAACCGGTTGAAACTGTAATTGTCAGCGGGTAACCCGTTAAAATTTATAATTTATTCTCCGATGACAGTCTGAATGGATTATCAACATTTAAAAACATATCAATTAAATTACATTCTTTTAAAATGAAAAGTGTCGGAAACTACAGTACCTGCTTCTAACCAAAAATTCCTATGGTGCCGTTGTTCTTATTAAGTTGTAGATTATGAATAAATTTGTGTTCGATGAGACTTAATGATCCGAGTGGGACGAAAATATAGAAAAAAAATGTTGGTGAATTTATTTTTGAAATAAATATAATTATAAGATGTATATATAAAAGGCGATATATATATATATATATATATATATATATATATATATATATATATATATATATATATATATATAATATCTAATTAGAAAATAGTCTGAAAATTGTCCACACATTTTCTTAAGATATTTTCTTTAAAAAAATTTCAGAAATTTTCTTTAAAAGTATGATTGTCTGAAATTAAATGGTTAACACAATGGGAATTATTCTGTTCTTTAATACACAGTATGTCCGAAAATAACACAAGTTTTTGAATTTAAAGAAAACCAGTAGTGCTATCTACCGAAACGGTAGATAATCTGATAGATAGAAAAGTTTATGGTGATTAGTAGTGATGGTTTAGAAGACGACTCAAAATCAGGCCAAGCAATAAACAAAAGTCGCGATGAGTTGGTGGAAAAAGTGCGTGAAATGATCGCTTACGATACGAAGTTATTTTTGTGAGCACTTAGTAGAGGGTTTGAAAGCTGTGGAAGAAAATCCTTCAAGAAGCAGTATTTTGAATAAAAATAAATCATTTTGGGAAAATAAGTCTTTTTTTTTTATTAAAAAAAAAAACATTTATTTTTTAACATACTGTGTATGACTGCTTTTATGTTAGTCGATCCTAACCGAAAAAGATCTTCCTGTTTGACCAACATAGACTTTTGAACAAGAACCGTACTCAATTATATAAACTTTATAAATTTAAAAGTTCTTTATCTGGCAACTTTTATATGATTTGTCTTAGATAATTGTTTTGTACTCGTTATTTTCGATATTAGTGACGCGATATATTAAATTAATAGTTCTTTATAGCATTTTTAACTAATATTATGTATTACTAAATCTGTATGAGAAGGTTTATGAAAAACTGCAAACTAATGTTTATTTCCTTTTCGAGTAATTTTTAGTAAAATCAAAATTTTAATAAATTTTATTTTTATTTTATTACAAATTTTTAATAAAAAAATTTAGTAAAGTTTATTTTATTATTTTGTTCGTCTTCAAATGTACATACATTTATGTAAGCTAAAAATGGAGTTAGCTGTCTATCAGTACGTACGAGATATATATATATATATATATATATATATATATATATATATATATATATATATATATATATATATATATATATATATATATATATATATATATATATATATAAAATCGGTTGCATGAATAATATCATTGCAAAATGGAATGAAGGGAATAGATCAGTTTAGCTTGACCTTGTTACAAAGATAATTGAAAATAAAATATTTAAAAATAAACAAAAATTGAAGGCTTATTCAGATAGGAAATTTACCCTTAAAATAAAGTATAGAACAAATAAAACAACCCATACCATATTAAAAAAAAAAGAAATATACTGAGAAAATAGAACATTAATAATGCAAAAACAATGCATACAATAACAAATAGCCATAATATCACGAGGACGAATAAAAAGCAAAAAAAGAGAAACTGTTAAACATGTAACAATGAAAAACTAATTAATGATAAGACGAGACTAGACAAGACAAGTAATGAAAAAGTATAAGTTACATATCGGCTTTTTGCCAAAAAGTTTATTGGCCTCATGAAGAGGGCCTTAGAAAACAAAAGCCTTTTTTCCTAATGAGTCGAAGCTCATGCTGAACTTTTTAGAAAATTGTGTTTTAAATAAAATTACATCAAATCTCCCATATGTTTCCATCAATGTTAAGGATAGTAATACGTGAACTCTCTTCGTATTTGTTTTGAAAAACTTTCTCATTTGCGGCCTCTATTAATTATTTCTGCAGAAGGGAAGAAGTTCTCGTCAAGAAGTAGTTAACTAAATAACTCACTGTAGTGTTGTAGCTCTCAAAGGCTCTAGCATCTTTCAGTTCTACTTCTAAGAAAATAATGACCATTTATGGCTACCTACTGGGCTTCTGGTATTTACATTATTAATGTGTATGACATTTATGCTTGTTACATTATTATTCTTTCTTTAAATTTTCGTAATTTAAAACTCGTATTAAAAAAATTCGTATAAAATTACTAGATTACTAGATTAAACCAAATTAAAATGATGATATTACTGGCATTGTGTGGCGGCAGCAATATCTTATTGGCGCAGATATTCGATTTTGCGGTATTAGTCGAACGCCCTGGTTATAGAATAGTATAAGAAATTCTTCTTGAATAAGAAGTTCAATAACACATTTATAGCATCTACTCATATCAGTTAGGAGTTTGTACTGAAAAATGCCATTTTTAATAATCCACAACTTGTATAGACTAGGATAAATATATTGTTGTTTCAGCTCCTCATCATTATCTTTGTTTTGATTGTGAAGAGCGCAATTTATTTCTCACCTTCTTTCTTAATCTTTTCTCCTAATAAAGTATCTAAATAAATAAGTATCTAAATAAATAAAGCATCTAAATAAAATATCTAATAAAGTATCGAGGTATAGTTACCTTTCATAGGTTAACGAAGTTTCTCCAGAAGTTACGATTCTTGACTAGGTTAACTGATTCCTGCCATGTTTTGCCTCTTCTTTGACTTGTTTTTCCTTTTTGTTCTTTGCCATCGTTCTAGCTTCCCAAACTCTTTTGGTTTGTCTGAGCCTTTTCTCTTCTATTTTTGATATGAGTGGTGGTATTTTCATGTTGTCTCTGACTGTGATATTTCTGGCCTGGTTTATTCTTTTTACTCCCTGTACCTTACGAAGGTATCTCATTTCCGCTGCTTATATTCTATTTTGTCGTTCATTGAGGACCCAGTTTTCGCATCCATATATATATATATATATATATATATATATATATATATATATATATATATATATATATATATATATATATATATATATATATAGATTATATATATATATATATATATATATATATATATATATATATATATATATATATATATATATATCTATAAAAAACAGGGTGTCTGCTAATTAATGGTAGAGGGCGCTCTCTGCGACACTTTTCTACGTTTGAAAGGTCACCACTTTTTTGCGCCTTAGTGTATTCTCATTTTTAATAAAAATATTATTTTATCCATCTAACAAATGTCTTTCCGAGTTACCGTTTTCTAGATATCTGCATTTAAATGGTTCATTGCACACTTTTAACTTGAGCTTTTCAAAAATGTAATATTTTTCTTAAAGTAGGTATACAATGATTAAAACAAATACATCAAGACGCTCTAGAAATTTAGTTACTATCAAACTTTTGCTATGATTGTCAGTATTTAATATTGTGGGTATTTAAATAGTTAAAAAAGTTTTAAGTAATAATTTATACATATTGTCTTAATGTTTTTTAATACAATATTGTAAAATAGTTTTTAAAGAATTTTCACTTAAGACAAAAACAAAATGCCCAGACATACATTGTTTTATAATGAAAAGATGCGAGATATGATAGGCATATAGGCGCAGAAAAAATTTAATGGACGCTGGGCTCAACGAAGATATTTGGAAACGTATCCATGACGAAGACAGCCGAATTTTAAGATTTTCAAAAATTACGACAGACAGACTGGTGAAACAGGTTCTTTCTGTCTGAAACGAGAATCCGCAGGTTTTCGAACGACCTGCGGAATCTCGTACTCTAACCACCGACCAGAAAGAAGAAATTGTGGTTCGTCTAACTGAAAACCCTGAAGTAAATACAAGGCGCATTGTTCTGGGAGTTGGGGTAGGTAAGTCCGTTTGTAGCAACCGTTTGCAAAAGTTTTCACGAGGAGGGACTGCATCGCTTTAATTCATGCCTGAGTAGAATATACTGGAAAAATGCCGACCCTATGTTTAAAAAAAATATATTGCTTACAGACGAAACAACGTTTTGCACGTAGAGATGTATTCGATTTTAGAAATAAACATACACGGGATTGAAAAATTCACACACTGTATCCGAAGTTATTTCCAACAAGAATTTAAAATTAAAGTTTGGTGTGGTGTTATTGGGGATTATACATTGGGTCTATTCAAATTACTACCTAATTTTAACGGCGAACTATTTCTTAATTTTCTTCAAACTTATTTACCCGAATATTTACATACATTCCTCCAGAACTAAGACAAAAAAGGAAAAGCAAACACAAATGTTATGTTTCAAAAGCGCAATTTAAAACGGTGCAATGAACAATTTATACGCAGATATCTAGAAAACATAGAGCGACATTTGTAAGGTATACCTTTTTTACGTAAAAAAGGTGGACAAAATAATATTTCCATTAATCATGCTAATACACTAAGGCTCAAAAAAAATTGTGACTATTCAAATTGCTCGATGTGATATTCCATACATAACCCTATTCTATGTACTTAATGTTTCAATAAAAAAAACAATTAAAAAAAACTGTCTTCTATTTAATTCAAATCTTGCGAGCATTTTTGGACACCATTATATTAATGATAAAAAGTACTGTAAAATTTCATATTTCGGTCCAATTTCAGAACAAATAGCTCGCTCTTTGAGGTAACATAATTTTGTAAATAGGGATGTAATATTGCCAAAGATAAAACATCAGCAAATACAAAATCTGGAGTTTATATGTTAAGTTGCAACGAGTGCAGTAGCTGCTATGTTGGACAAACAGGCAGAAATTTTCAGACCAGATACAAAGAACATAAATCTGCATACATATTAAAGAAACAACACTCTAATTTTGCGAACCATTTCATAGATACCGGACATATATTTCTCGCGATTACAAATTTGAAAATTTTACATACAGCGCCCAAAAGCAAAAAATTAAATATTTTAGAAGCTATTGAAATTTATAAATATAATAAAGATCCGTCTAGACAGCTATTAAACGATCAGACGGATCTCCGAAATTCCCCACTATTTAAAATATTGTAAGAAATTAACCCCAATAAAAGTATAAAATTAGGTACATAGAATATATAAACAGCTTTAAAAACTTAGTTTTAAAGTAGTGTTTGAGAATGAAAAATCATTTTACGAAGCTATAGTCACACAAATTTATATATATTCGTGGCTATATTTAAAAGACCTAGTTCCACCAATTTAACTGTGGTCTGGTGGGTCTAACTAGGTGGAACTACGTCTTTTAAATATAGCCACGAATACTCCATATTTACTTTACGACTTAAATTTTGCTTGAAGTAAGTATTTTAGCACATTATCAGTGCCTCAATTTAATTTTTATGCGACATTACTAGCACTTGCTGTAACATTTCCGATAATAAAAGAAGTGTATTTCAGATCCGAAATGTGCGTCTTCAACAAATCCATATGACAGAAAAAATCAATGAATTTGAACAAGCACCACCTCGGATTGCAGTTAGAAACCGAGTATTAATTTACCAGTCAAACATATTGAAAGAAGATAAACAAAATTAAATCTTTTGTGGACTACATATATTTGGTTTGATAAACTTTAAGCACTTCCTGTTTTTTTAATTAAAAGTGAATTATCTCTTGCTTCCTAATAAATAAAGAATATATTATTTAGCCAAGCAGAGAGAACAAAATGATTTTCTGTAGTAAAAATTAAATTAATTTTATGTCGATACTTTTAGTGTTTTAGCGACGTATACAAGTGTGTGGCAATGTAAAAACTACTTTTCAAAATGAATGAAAAACAGCTTTTAAAGTAACTTACCTGTAAGAATTTTAATTGCTCAAGACAAGCACATGCGTAACGATAATATAAAATGCAGAAAAAACATTATCAGTTAAATTAATTACTTTTTAGCACGAACAGCAATATGTTGCATCCATTTAAGTGATCGTCAATTTTATTACATAAAAGTTATTCCTATGAATTCCTATGAATCACAACCAATTAGTTGATAGAAGAATTGCTTAAATTTTTTCATAATAAACATAACAAATACAATCATCTAGTAGTCAGAACTTATGAATATATATTTTATGTCAGCCCATAATTATTTTTTGCTGCTTAAAACGTCGTTAGCGATAGGTAAGTTCATGTTTTCTCATAGTTCTCAATGACTTTAGCATGTTTCAGTTCTTTTCTCAAGAAAGTAATGGTCTTTTGTGGTTTCCTATATTTGTTTTATACATGCATGTCAGTAACAGACAGACTTGTAGCGTGGATATATTTTTAATTAGTTTAATTCTTAGGAAATTTCTTCTTCCTTATTTATTTTAGTAGAACCTTTTAATATTTTTATTTTATCGCCCATATGTTAATCCATTCATTCAGTTCTTCTATTGGAACCTTTGGTGTGAAACACTAAACTTCAAGAAATTAACTATGAAGATTATAAAACCTGAATGAGAATCTGAAGATTAAATCATCTCCTGATGATGCTAATATGATTAGCGAAACGTGCGACGAGAAGTTAAAAAAAAAGTGATTTGGTGTTTAGTGGTAAATTCTCTTCATATAATCTGAAGATTAAATCATCTCCTAATGATGCTAACATGGTTAGTGAAACGTGCGTCGAGAAGTTAAAAAAAGTGACGTGGTGTTTGGCGGTAAATCTCTTCAAGTTTAATCCATTCACTGTTCATTTTTTGCTTTTATTAATATCTAAGAAATAGTGAACATCAGTACTAAAATGCGTATGTGTGAATATGTCTATGAGTTGCTTTAATTATATCAAGGCATCTCGATTCTGAAAAAAAAAAATTAATCTCTGAAGTTATATTAGTGACCAACTTTAATTGGAACCTTCACTACTACCTATGAGCTATATATTGTTTCTATTCAAAACTTGTATCAAGAAGATGGTATTTTTCAGGTGAGCATGGTCATATGTTAGCTAAAGGTGAAGATTAGGGAAGGATATTCTTAAAATGTTTAGCAAAAGGATTGCAAACAAGAATATTTGAATAAATAAATGAATATATATATATATATATATATATATATATATATATATATATATATATATATATATGTATATATAGAAAATTTTGTTATGTTTAAATTAATAATAATTCATTTTTTATTACTATTTAATATTTTTTAGTTTGAGTAAGATCCTTTTTTGCGTTGTTTACTTAGCAATTCTTGTAAAAAATATATAGCTTCAAAAATATAAAGAAATATATTTATATTAAATATTTTTAATATTGTGACTACAATCCAGGTGTCTAACCTTCAGAATGAATATAAACCGCTTTTAAAATCGGGATGTCTAAAATACTATTAGTTCCTCTAATATTAGATATTCCCCAAGGAGTAGCGAAAATCCAGAAAAACAATTATTGAATGTTTAGAATTTCTCGTAAAAACAGCATGTAAAAATATATTCTAGTTTATTGGCATGTACGAATATCAAAATAACAAATTTACAAATTTATTTATGGACATGCTCTTTTGTCCTCAGATTTGATAAAAACACTTTTAAATCTGGATGTAATTAATACCACGACTGCATAAAATCTAGGAAAACTATTATAGATTAAATTAATTACTTCTTAGCACGAACGGCAAAATATTCTAATTTAAAAGACCATCCTATTTATTGCGTAAACCATTCTTAAACAACATTAATATTAATTTGCCAATATAGCCTATAAATTATATAAATTGCCCTCAATAAAATAGCAGAGAAATCATACTGGTTTATCACTTGCTTGACCAATTAACTATTTTTTTATTTGTTATTTCAAACAAGATTCAACCTTCCAGCCTTAAGAGATAATCTCAATAAAATAGTGAGCGACTTTGCCATATATATATAATAAAATTTGCATAATTGAACCCGCAACAATTTTAAAAAGAAAGCATTATCTTTATTGATTAACGATTAACTTAGTAAACTTATAACTATATAGTATAGATAACAAACTGCAAATGCGAATGCAAAAATTTAGTAGAAGAGAAGAAATGAAAAATATTTTTTTTATTTCCAACAATATGTTTATCACTGCAAATGTTTCAAGACTGAGGTAGCGATACATTGAGAGTCTCAGATGCGAATTTCCTGAGGGACCTTCATAATGGACTTCAAATATGGACGCTCTAAGTGAAACGATAGAAATCGATAGAGCTACATTCTGTGTTAAGACATCTCTGAACATTATCATGAAATAAATACATACGATAGGAAAAAAAAACTCATCGATCCCTCAAATCATTAAATTGAACTCGAAATTCGATATACATCATGATAACTGACTGAACTACGATACATTCGTATCAGCCCGAAATAAAACAATATTCTGTTTTGATGTACTTTTTCGATTTCTTGGATTTCTGAACGTATAGATAATCTCTAGATAATCGAAAATCTGTCAATATTGTATCTAGCCTTAAGTGGACCTCAGGAGACGGCATCTGAAGTTATGGTGGCCGCTGAAGGAATGGGCAAAAAGATAAGTTGCTTATTATTGTTTTGTAGGCAACAGATCTTAAATAATTTGAATTTTATGGGAAAACATGTATAAGTCACTTCTTAAAATTCGGCTTAAACTACTTGGAGAAATTTCCAATTGTGCAGCACGCCGTCGAATCAACGTTTCTGGACTTTATTCAACTGGTCCATGCTTTGCTCCATATGCATGACATTTTCAAGGTTTCACACTGTTCTGGGCTCTCTGATGCGGGGCCTATTCCCAACTGTTATACATTTTTTAAATCATTTAAATAAACGATTAATAGCCCTTTTATGAGGCGTCCGAAAATTACAATATTTTCTACTAAATTCAAGTTGAGTTGTAACAGTTGCACGTCTTGCACAACACAACAGTCAAACCCAAACTGTCACAAATAAAAATAGTCAATACATATGCTTTTCTATAGCTGAAATGGATGACGACGATGAGTCACCTTTAGCCTAATGGCACATGCAACAAGTTACTGATGAGGCGGATGAATGCCTACAAATGATGAAATGCCTACAAATCAGAAAATTATTACACAGATTGATGATGCTGAACAAGTTTAAATTGAAGAAGAATATAAGGAACATTTAGAAGAAACTCTCACTAGTCTTGATGGCGTCGTTAAAAGAATAAAATAATAATCAAGTTGAAAAAATAAAATCATTTGATTTTAATTTTTGCCACATTTGTATTTATGTTTGATCCAAATGCATTAGAAAAATTTTAAAATAATATGGTAAAATATTTTCTGTTTCTTTTTAGAGTACTTTTGAAACAACGTAACGATATTAAATGTTTCAACAGGTACGCTATAACCGAGTGTTACTGTATTCATTTAATAACATTTTTTCTTTATCAAAATGTACACTGTATTATTATATTCAACGCGTTTCGCTAACACAGTGGCTTCGTCAGAAATGCATACTTTTGATACTGACGTGGGTATAAATACAAAACGTTTACACAATAAAATATATACATATTTTTAGGAAACCTACTTGGAGGATATTTATTGCCTATAAAAATTCAACAAAGACGATTTGTTCAGGTCTATTTGGTCATTCAGAAGGGTTTTTGCATCTTTTACAGGGTTTATTTCTAAACTTTCCACATGATTTAGGTTTTTTCTTTTATTGTCTACATGTGGTATTCTGAAATCACTGTTAAAAGAATGATTTTTATTTAGCAGATGTGAGGCATAATTATAAATAAATTTCTGATTGAGAAAACCTATTTCATGCTCCTTGATTCTTTTCTTGACATGACCCACAATATTGTTGTTTATATATTTGTTTTATTGTTTATTTTTGCTTTGTAATTTTTGATAAATTTTACTAAACTGTTATTTGTTTAAAGGGTACTTTCACATTGTTGTTAGATAAGATTCTGAAAAAATTAAAAAAAAAAATGAAAATTCTTATATAAAAACAATGTAAAACTAGCGTTTAAGACAGTTAATAATTTAAGAAATTTTATCAATAATCGCAAAACAAAAATTAACAAAAATTCAACTCAGTGATGCGAAACTCAGCGTAGTGACACTTCACATAACGAAAGTATCGATATCTGAAATGATATTATTATTATTATATATACCTATATTACTGGCCTTTAGGCCCGAAGCTTTGCAATTCTTCTCTATGTTCTCCTGTCTCTGGTCATTGTCCTCCAGTCCTTAATCCCCTTCTCTTTCAGATCTTCCATGATAGTCACTCCCCATCGCTTCCTTGGTCTTCCCTGCCTTCTTTCACTTTATGGTCTTCCCCATGTAATCTTGATCACCACTCTACTTTCTCCCATTCTCTCTATGTGACGCAGCCAGTGCAGTCCCTGGATTCTTGAAACTATCATTAGTGCCCTCAGTTGTTCTTCTGATATACAAGACATCGACCTTATTTCCTCTTGTTTTCTTTCTGAATATTCTACGTTCCCATTTTAACAGTCTTTCTTATTCATTCTTGTTTAGTATCCATGTTTCTCATCCACACAATGCAGTTGTTCTCAATACTGTCTTATACAATATTAATTTGGTATTTCTGGATATGAATTTCGATCTTATTAGGTGGTTCATCTGTTACCTTTGAACAATCTTCGGTCTATCTCCTTCTCTTCTTCACACTTGTTTTGGTATTCTTACGCCTGAGTAGACAAATTCATTCCCTCTTTCGAAAGTCAAGTTGTGTGTCCACTTCACCTTTCGAGACCTATTCTTGTGTATCTTCTACTATCATTAGTTTGTTTTTCTTTTTAGTGATTTTTAAATCAAACTTGTATGCTGTCTCCACTAATGCTTTTATGTATATATATATATATATATATATATATATATATATATATATATATATATATATATATATATATATATATATATAGTTTTTTGACTTCTTTGAACTGCGTCCAATGCAATATATATATATATATATATATATATATATATATATATATATATATATATATATATATATATGTATATATATATATATATATATATATATATATATATATATATATATGTATATATATATATATATATATATATATATATATATATATATATATATATATATATATATATATTACAAGACGAGACAGAAAGTCCTGCGCATGGATCAGGGAACAAACAAAAGTCTGTGACATCATTGGAAGAGTAAAACAGTTGAAATGGAGAAGGGCAGGCCATATAGCGAGGCGATGGGACGACAGATGAACCAAGGCAATCCTGGAGTGGATACCGCTTGATCGCAAACGTCCGCGAAGAAGACCGAAAGCACGATGGATTGATGACATCGTTAAGTATATTGGACCCGAGTGGCAGAGGAAAGCCCAGGACCGTGAAGGTTGGAAGCATGCTGAAGAGGCCTTCATCCTGCAGTGGATCGATGCGGGCTGATGATGATGATGATGATGATATATATATATATATATATATATATATATATATATATATATATATATATATATATATATATATATATATATATATATATATATATATATATATGTATATATATAGTATATATATATATATATATATATATATATATATATATATATATATATATATATATATATATATATATATGTACATATAGACATATGCTTCATATCTATGCTAAATCAAAATCATTGTTTTAACAGTGATTTTAAAAAAAGTGAAAAAAAAAATTAATCATATGGAAGATTTTAAAATCAACCGCTTAAAAGATGCAAAACCCTTTTTTAATAACAAAATAGACTTGAATAAATTGCCTTTATTGAATCTGTATAGGCAAGAAACCGCCTCTAAAAGCCGGTTCTAAAATGCAAGAATATACTAGGTATAAGCTATACTTGGAATAAAATGTGAAACGCCCATTCTGTAGACCGCTATGTATAGCTTATACCTGGTATATTTTTGCATTACAGACCGGCCCTAAGTGGTTTTCCTAAAAATATATATTGTACTGTGTAAATATTTTATATTTATATCCATTTCAACAATGATAATACTAATTTTAGACAAATCTAAACGAATCAGTGCTTGTGAAACGCTTCAAAAATTATTAACTAAGTGAAAATTTTTACAACTAAGTTTTTTATTAAACATTTGTGATAACTTTTTTTCAAGTAGAAGCCAACACAATCCAAAAGTTACTGTGCTTAGCCTAGTAGTTGTTAAAGTCTGGAAAACCATGGGAAAAAAAATTAAGATTATTTATAAATAAATAAATAAAAACAGAAATATATGATATTCATAAATCGGTTGCATCAACGACCTAAAACATTACCAATCGATAGGTATTCAAGTGAAATCCACCCCGTGACTATTCAGTTTTAATTTAAATAGAAATTCCGTTTCGAAAAAAAACTTCAAATACATCGAGAGTCGTGATTTATGATAATGTCTGACAACAGTGAACACGATATTCAATAAAACAGGTGTAAAAGAAAGTGGTATCTACACGAACTACAATGTTGTCCTAAATTGCGAAACGACCTGCACTCTGAAAGTCCTACGCTTACGTTCATTTCGAGCGAGGCTCGTTAAATTGCCTCAAGGATTCGTATATTGGACAGTATGTGTAAGTGATATGTTATATCACGAAATGTGTGCGCTATTGGTCTATGCTAATGGACCGTTTGATTTAATTTTGCAGCTTTTCCTTCTTGTTAGGCTCATTTAAGTCTCATATGATAATTCGAATTCTTGGAATTGATATATTTAACAATTACGGGAGTTTCGATCATTGCAAAAGAGATTGTATTTGTAAACTAAACGTGGCAGTATTAAATTTTATATACCTTATAGTGAAACAGATTCATCCGTATTTCATTCAACTGCTTTCATAGCAATTGCTAACTAACAAAGATCTATTTTAGGCGGAATTAATTATTGCCTGAATTAGTTGTCACTATAAAATAAAATCCTTTTTCGAATTTTTGGTTGTAATAGGAGTTTCAGAGGCTTTTTAGAAATTATGTCCGATATAAAACTTCTACCAATACTCAGTTGTTCAAGAGTCAATCATAACACCAAACAATAAAATGTGGAAGATGTTGTTTCCTAACTTGATTGAAAGTTGATTAAAGTTTAAGGATTAAAGAAAGTTGTCGTTTTGACCGAAAATCGATATATCTTGATACATTTCGACAAATGATTTTGCAACTTTTTTGTGCTTTTCAAAAATAATTTTGCAAGATACATCCCTTTTTCGGTGATAGTCCCTTCATTTGACGTGTATTTCGTTTCGAGCCAGCTATCTCTTACTGTTCTTGGGATGTGGCATCAATTCTTAGCGCACATTGATAATTTTCGCTGTTGCACACATGCACACGCGGTTCGCTCACTGTGTCGAGACAGTAGTACTACTGTATCGAGACAGTAGTTGTATATCAGACACGCTAAATTCGGTTTTTTCAAAATTATGGCTTTTAGCTGCTTTGGAAGATACTACATCTCGATAATACGGATGCAATTATTATACGAGGGTTGCTCTTTATGTATCCCGAATTGGCAACAATGGTGTTGCTAGGCGCCATCTGACATATACATCAGAAAGTTTGACATTGTTGACTGTATACATACTCAGAACATTTTGTCATACAGACGCTATTTGTGTGGTTTAGTGGATTCGATGTAGGTTATTTCAGCAACAGTGCATCGATTATCTCACTTCGACTTTTGACGATGAAGCACCATCTAAAATCACTGTATATCACCGATTTAAAGAATGCAGTCATAGCCATCGTACGTTCACAGACGAATTTAAAGAAGGTCGTCCAAAATCGGTTGTTGTGTCAATTGGCAAGATCGTCATGTAATATAATGTGAGATTAAGGCAATTTTACATGCATATTTAGCTGTGAAAAAAAATTGTGCCCATTGAATTCCGCATAATTTGACAATTGCCCAAAAGAGGGTCGTGTCGATTGGTGCAAAGAAATGCTCGTGGTGCGTCAAAAACCGTGTATAACATCTAAGCAGGTGACGAATATTGGATCTATGCTTATAAGCCTGGAAGAAAACAGCAGTCGAGTGTGTGGGTCTTTCAAAATGAGCCAAACCCAACAAAAGTTCGCATAAGAAGCACTTAGAAATAAATGGTCGCCTGTTTTTTTTTGGAGCAAATGAGTATGTGGCTACAGTGACACTAAAGAATTGTAGAATGGTCAATTCTGAATGCTATACATTTGTTTGTCAGAAGTCTTTAAAGAAATAAGAAAAAATCACCAGCGACGCAGAATTGTTCTTCACCATGATAACGCGAGCTCTTGCACATCGGACCGAGCAACTGAATATTTGACTAGTCAAAACATCGAATTGATGAGTCATCCGCCGTACAGTTCTGATTTGACACCCAATAATTTATCTTTGTTCCCGTCCATGAATAATAAACTATAGTCAACAATTTTAGAAGCGCTAGAAGAAGAGGTTGATGCGTTCAAAATGCATGTTTTGGAGATACCTCAATCGGTATGGAAAGGGTGCTATAAAAATTGGTTCAAACGTATACAAAAGTGTATCGATCACGAAGAATATTTTCAAAAACCAATAAAACCATTATCAATGATTGAAATATATGTTTTTATTTATTATTCCGGACACATAAATAGCAACCGTCGTATTACAATTATTGCATCCCTTAATCTGCATAAAATGTGCTTGATAGAGACTTAATCGAAAGATTAGTAAACTTTCTAATCTTCCAATGCATTTATAATAGCTCTTATATAACGAACGTTATATCAAACAGCAACCCAATACTGAAAAATACCGGTAAAGGGTGTAACTTTGTCCATGTGGACTTACAAATTATGGTGTGCATGTGTTTGTATCTTGTGGGCTTCAGGACTGCAGTTAAAGAGTGACATGAAACATAAAGCACACATGCATACACGTCTTACTAACCATGTTAACGTCATCAAGATAGTTTACCAGGATAAAAATATTAATAATCAATATCATTCAAGAATATTGTTGAATGTTATATCTTTCAAACTTCTTTGGAAACAGCTTTTATACCAATACCCTCAAATACTGTAGGGATATTCTTGATTCTATTTTTATTTAATTTTTGATTAAAAAATATCTTTGTAACACATTAATTTTGTAAAAACTGAAACAAATTATAGAAATATTGTATTCCACCCGACAGAATAAAATCGATTATCATAATTGCATCGTGACAAAAATAAACAAAAAAACATGTTTCACCCTATTCTCAAGATGTTTTGGATGAAGTTGTGACCGTAAGCGATGTTACTTTTCATTTAAAAAATTCCAAAAACGTAACAACTTCTTCGCTGACGGCTTTAAAAAATTATTTCAATGACATCGTTCTTCTCACTTTCGAGTTTCATTATCAATTATTTTCGGATCATTGGATCCGACAAGATTTCGGGTCTGGAAATTATCAATTCCCTGTAGAAATAATGCGGTCTTGCGTTGTTATTACCGCCTGCCGGTGAACCGCAATGAATAATTGGGTGCACTTTGCGAGAAAGAATCCCACCGTAATGCCTTTTTGGTGAGGAAATATCGAAAACGTTTTTTTGAATTCTGACAAATATCGACGCAAATTATCTTTCGTGCTGAATTATTTGAAAATTATGCCCTAAAAACTATTCCTTATAAATGGTTCCCTTTCTTTTTAAGTTGCTGTAAGATTTAAATAATTCAATCGCTATATATATATATATATATATATATATATATATATATATATATATATATATATATATATATATATATATATATATATATATATATATATACTGACGAAGAACGCCGGCGAATTCTGCAACTGCGAGAATAAAAATCATATAAATTTATTTGTCAGACTTGCGTCGTTTCAAAAGTATTAAAAGAAAAAATGGAACAAAAACCAGAGTTCCGAGACCGGAAACGAAAAACTTCTGTATGTAAACATCCTTTTTTGACTTCGACGATTGCCAAACGGGAATTACATTACTAATTAGTACAAGAAGTATTAGAAGACGATTACAACAATTTGGCTATAGTGGCGGAATTACAAGGAAAGTTTCCTATTTGAATATCAAACACTTAATACACCATAATGAGTTTGTGCAGAATAATTTAAATAGCGAACATAAGAAAAATGTTCTTGTTTTCCGATGAAACAAACATAAATTTATTTGGTAATGATGGAATATAGTAAGGATGGAGGAGTACGTGTTCGACGTCGAGTGAATGAGCATTTGAATCCAAAAAAAAATTATTTGCATCAAACCTGGTGGTGGCAATTTTAAAATTTAAGTAATTTCTGCATGATTGTGGCGTGTTCATATATGTGTCTCTTTATTTGGGTTTTTCGTTAAATTTATTTACATAAGAACAGACATTTTTCATATTTATTGAGTTTTAGATCTTGGCGAAAAACCCAAATAAAGAAAAAAATACATTAAAATTTAAGGTTCATTTTCATATGCCGCAGTTGGTCCAATTCATTGGATAAAACATGACCAAAGAAAATTACTTAAACATCTCACAGAATATTACGTTGTCTTTTACCGAAGAACATATGCCATTACGGTGGAACTTCCAGTATGCCAATGATCCCAAACAAACCGTCAAAAGTGTGAAAACTTGTAACTTTAAGGAAAAGATCAAATACTAAAAAATTATGGGAGACTGTTCAAGAAATCTGGTATTCCATTCCGATTGAAGTTTGTTGCAATTTTATAGACTCCGTGCCTAGACGATGTGCCGCAGTTATGGAAAAAAAGGTATCTAACAAAATACTAACTAATAAGTTGATTTTAAAAAAGTAAAGTAAAGTGTTTGGGTTAGAGGCGCATCCGCAACTAGGCTATTTAGCGACTGGACCTACAGCTTAACGTGGGTTCCGAACCACGGTCATCAGCTTCCGACAAACCCAGGCCAGCACCCCCCCTTCGGGCTATAAACCCTTGGTTATGTGCCTACCCATAAGTCTATCAGGAAACCTACCGACTGGCGAGTGACCAACGTAGATCACTTCTCAGAAGGCATCCGGCCTTACCCACCCTTTAACTGGCGTGACTGAGGGGTAATTCGTAGTCGGATTTTACACTCTTGCCTAGAAACAATCACAAACATTTAGGAAAGATAAACGGACAGAAAAAAGAAAAATAACCATCCAAGCGCTGGAATCGAACCAGCTACCGCTCCAGCGCGGATTCGGCAAAGCAGACGCTCTTACCGCCGCACCAACGCGACCGGCTAAGTTGATTTTGACTAGTTTGTCCTTGTTATACTACTTTTTTTCTTTTTTTGGGCTTTCTATTTCTAAATAGTCTTATTTTTGTGACAAAGCTCTTATTTATTGATAGTTATGTGGTTTTTAAAATTTAGTTTACATTTTTTTTTGTTTATATTTATTTAATATATCAGTTGACTAATTCATTTGGTGTATACATAAACAGTTCTGTTTTAGTTTATTCGTTGATACAAAATAAACTTATGATTTCTAAACAATACTTTTATTTTTTTGGGCATAACTTAACTGATATTCTTTTGTAAAACACAAACCAGATGTATGCCAAAAGTATGGTATGAAAAAAATGGCTATCGAAATGTTTCATTTAATTTTCAAATAATGTCTTAAGGGTACAGAGAAACAGAAAAACTGAATTTTTGATGTTGCCAAAATAATATTTTCCCGTGAAATAGTCGCATTTTAGAATTGAAAGCGTTGTACTTCGAGATCCATCAATAACAGTTCGAACGAACTAAAAAAATGTTTCAAAAAAATAGATGGTACTCTTCAAAGAATTCATTGATATTCCTAAATTCACTGTAAAGCAAGACCATCCATGGTTTATTGGTGATAAACATTAAATGGTTCTGGCCATTTCCTATATTTGAATAATCTTGTTCCCGACAATGTTTGGTTATTTCCAGAACAGAAACTGACAATTAAAAGGAAGTATTTGTATTGGGTATTTTTGGTGAATATATCAAACGCAGAGCTCTCGAGGATTGGACGGGTTGTATAAGTACTGGCGTCATTAACATAAGTAACTTGAGATATGTCGAATTAAACTACATTATTGCGAGATCAGCCGAGGAACTGACTTTATTAACAAAAAAAAAATTAAGGATGAAAGCCATCTTTGCGGACGAGAATTAAACAAGTAGAAAACGAAAATAATGATATTAAACGTCAAAACAACATGCTCAACATCAGTCAAATAGTACTTCGTCTAACTTGGGGTTATAATATCGAACGAAGGTGATAACACTCATGAGATCAAAAGAATATGCGAAATGACAAGAAATATAAATTTGCGGAATTTGCAGAGGATCTGTAGGGATAGGAACACAACACAGAACACAAAAACATATAGTAAAAACCTTTTTTTCCGGTATTGATATATCCCGCTGAAATATGGACTATTAAACAATAAGACCTCAAGCGCATTGAATCTTTTGAACTTTGGTGCTGGGAAAGGGTCGTTCGCATTCCGTGAACTGCCAGATGAACAAACGCGTTCGTTATTCAAGAAATTAAATAACTCACAAGGCTACTCGACATTACTCATAAACAAATACAAATTCTTCAGCCACATTGAATGCAGTGATGACAATAATCTAGAAAGACTGGTGGTACACGGACGGATAGATTGACAGAGCATTTGATAAAGACTGAACTGATTCATCTCTCTGCCGACGAGAAACAGTCCGAAAAGGGCTCTAATGGAATAATAACATGAAGGAGAAGCGAATATATACGTTTATAATTTTCATAAGATATTTCACAGAGATAAATGAAATCAGGAACGAACAGTCAAGGTTAAAAGAAAACGAATAAGGTAATGGCTAGAAATTTGCACGCTTAAGATGCATCATTATTTTGGTATAGCAAAGATGACTAGAAATAAACATGGCAGGCTCATATGTAGTTGTAAAACCAATCTCATAGAGACAGTTATACGAGGTGTGAGTATTAAATAATGAGGCTGACGCTGTAAAACATGTTATTTTGATTTCATACATATTTACTTATTATCACCTTCAATATACACCCCTCCTCTATAACTACAACGCTCCATGCGAATCTTCCATTGTTCTAAACAGTGCTGGAAGTCTTCTTCTGTCATTTTCTTTAGAACGGGTGCCGCTTTCTCTTTCACAGCTTTAAAGGAGTCAAATCTTGTTCCTTTGCAACCTAATGCAGATTTCACCTTAGAAAACAGATAGAAGTCGCATGGCGCATAAGGAGGATGGTCTAACACTGGGATGCTGTACTTGGTTAGAAACCTCTTGACAGACAATGAGCCGGCGCATTCTCTTGGTGGAGAACCCATTACTTGCTCTTCCACAGTTTGGGTCGTTTTATCCTGATTCTTTCATGGAGTTCAGCAAGAACGCGAAGGTAGGAATGATGATTAATAGTTTGATCTTCAGGAACCCACTGAAAGTACACAATCCCATGAATATCGAAAAAACAATCATCACTGCTTTGAATGTCGATTTGCTCATTCGAGCTTTTTTGGCCTTCGGTGAATTTGAGCTCTTCCAATGCATGGATTGACATTTAGTTTCAGGATCATAAGTAAAAAAACACGATTCGTCACATGTTATTATCCTTTTCTATTGAAAGTTATTAGTTTAGGTAATTTTCAATGGCATTCAAAGTGTCAGTACAAACATTTTTGCGAGCTTCTTGTTGTTCAAACGTGATAATTTTAGGCACCATTTGGGCACACCCTTTTTGCATGTTAAAATTGTTATGCATGTTTTGCATGTTAAAATTTGCCTTACGCATTCTTTGTCAATTCCTACAGTTTCAGCAATCGCACTAATACTTAACAGAAGGTCACGTGGACGTGGATCATCTTCAACGTCTTCTCGGCCATCTTGAAAACGCTTAAACCACTCAAAAACACGTGCACGTGATAAATATTCATTGCCATACACTTCTTTTAATAAATTATAAGTTCCAGTAGCAGTTTTTCCAAGTTTCAAGTGAAATTTCGCAACATTTTTCCGGTGAAACAAAAAAACAACTCTAATGCGAACGAAGGCTACGGTTATACGGATTTGTTTACAGAAGCGAGAGGTACTGCATTCGAAAGAGAAGGCTTCACGCTAAACAGCTATTGGTCGCTGGCGTTTGTCGCATGCGTACTTCTTCTGTAGCAGCGTCAGTCTCTCTCTCTATTTAATATCCACACCTCGTAGAACTTGCTGATGGATTTTTCAGAGAAGCCTCCTTCAGAAACTTTCAAAAAATTCTTTTGGAGGAAGATTGTGCTTCAGGTGCATTACTGTAAGAAACAAACCGGAGAACGGAATATGCGGGACAAATAGCAGGGAACTGCAAAAGCTGCATAGGCCGATATGACGAGAGTGGAAAAAAGAAGCAGTGTCCATAATAAAATGCAAAAATATTACTAGTTTCAATATAATTAAATACATCTCTACAAATACATGTTTGTAGTCGAGGAATATGTTCTAAGCTAAGTAAAAATAAACGCGCATAAAACTAATTTAGCTAATTAATATTTAAAGTCTGCCAATCCATTATGAAGTCGAGTATGTTCTTTGTCACGGATTAAAATTTCGATCTAATTTATGTACGTGTATAGATACACGGTCGTGTATTATACATGCAAAATATGCGCCATGCTCGTTAATAAAATACTGAAAACATGTATTAAATTTGCCAAGTGTTACAATAGAAAGGAAATGTGTTAATGATATATGATAAACGGAGAAGCGTGATCTGGTTATAAGCATTATAGTACTCGATACGCGGAAAACTTTTTTCTTAATAAAAATTATTCTCTATTAGTTTGCTGCAAATGCTTAAAGGTGCAATTCTACAAAAAATAACATTGGTGATTTAAATTAGCTATGACCTAATGGTAAAAAGGTTCACAGTGGCCATTTATCACTTATTTTTATTTTTATAGAAGGCATACTATTTTATGAGAGAATGTTACGAGTGTACATAGAATTTTGTTTTTAAAATAACAGTATAAATCATATCTCCGAGTACAACATGGTAGAAGTGGTATATCAACAGTGATAATTTACATGTGGTCATATATTATTTCTGATTCTATTTTTATAGCGTTTCGTCCAGGATTTATCTTAGACTGGTTTCCTAAATACCTTGAGAATACTTGTTATTTCATTTCCGGGAAGACTCCAACCTTTTCTATTAAATATGAGCATTTTACAGTAAATATATAATATATATATATATATATATATATATATATATATATATATATATATATATATATATATATATATATATATATATATATATATATATATATTATAAAATAACTGGAGTGACGGTGTAAAACATTTTAATTTGATTTCATACATATTTACTTATTATAATGTTCAATATACGCCTCTCCTCTATCCCTACAACGCTCCATGCGACTCTTCCATTGTTCGAAACAGTGCTGGAAGTCTTCTTCTGTCAGCTCCTTCAGAACGCGTGCCGCTTTCCCTTTCACAGCTGCAACGGAGACTCAAATCTTGTTTCTTTTAATCCCTATTTTACCTTAGAAAACAGATAGAAGCCGTACGGTACAAAATCCGAATAAGGTGGATAGTCTAACACTGAGATGCTGTATTTGGTTAGAAACTTCTTGACAGACAATGCGGAATGAGCCTGCGCATTGTCTTGGTGAAGAACCCAGTTCAGCAAGAACGTGAAGGTAGTAATGTTTATTAATAGTTTGATCTTCAGGAACCCAGTATAGGCACAGAATACCATGAATATCGAAAAAAACAATCATCATTGCTTTGAATTTTGATTTGATCATTCGAGCTTTTTTGGCTCTCGGTGAATTTGGGCTCTTCCAGGACATGGATTGGCGGTTCATTTCAGGATCATAAGTAAAAAACCACGATTATCACATGTTATAATCCTTTCCAATAAGTTTGGATCATTTTCAATGGCATTCAAAGTGTCAGTACAAACATTTTTGCGAGCTTCTTGTTGTTCAAACGTGAGAATTTTAAGTATGATTTTGGCACACACTTTTTGCATGTTAAAATTGTTATGTCAAACTTGAAAACCACTCAAAAACACGTGTACGGGACAAACATTCATTGCCATACACTTCTTTCAATAAATGATAAGTTTCAGTAACGTTTTTTCCAAGTTTCAAGTGACATTTCACAACAATTCGTTGCTCTATTCTTACACTTAACATTTTTCCGGCGAACAAAAAACAACTTTAATGCGAACTAACGATACGGTTATAGGGATTTGTCTACAGAAGTGCGAGGTACTGCATTCGAAAGAGAAGGCTTCACGCTAAAAAGCTGTTGGTCGCTGGTGTTTGGCGCATGCGTACTTCTTCTGTAGCAGCGTCAGTCTCGTTATTTAATAGCGACACCTGGTATATATTTGTTTCTATTATTCTACTACTTCTTTTTGTCAATCAATACCTTGATAGTGTTTCTATCTACTTCCATTTAATTGTTATGCGGGAGGCCTAGATTCAAAAATGGACCAATGATGGCTAGAAGAAGAAAAAAATGTTTCCGATTTTCCAAGTTAAGACAATAGCTAAATAATGTTTTAAATAATAATTAAATAAAATATAAAAAAAAATTCAATATAATGAGATTTATGTACTTTTTATGATTAAACTAATTTATTCTCAATTTACTTTGTATTAATTTGTTTCTAAAGTGTGATTTAATCGCTTTCTTGTTTTTTTGTAGACAAGTTAATGTTTATGTGATATAAATATTTTTTTTTGCATTTTAATTCAGCTTGAGCTACGATTTACAACAATTACGTCAAGACTGTCAACATAGAAACATTGCGTGACCATTGATAAATTGTTTCCCATATCAAATAATCTTATTACAACTATTTAAAATAGCATATTTATAGATAAAAGGACATAAATCTTATAGATATTTATTTAACGAATTCTTGAACTTAACTCAGCCACAAAACCGAGAACATGCTGATATCTATTAAGTTGTAACGCAATTGATTCATTACGGCTTATCGTACTTCATCATTAAAATGCTTTCTAGGTCGGACAAAAAGTTTTACGATCAAATGCCGTTTCCTTAAACTGTAAAACACCTGCATATAAACGATTTTCATACTGCGATGTTGTAAAACCAACGATAAATTCATAACACTGAAAATAAGCGTTAATGCTCCACCGAAAGCGAATTATACCTAGTGCCCAACTAAGTAGAAATAACTTAATAATCTGACAAACTTAGGTAAGTCGTTTAGTATTTATATACTTGACTGATTCGAGTTACATTAGAAAATCAGGACAACAGCAAAACAAGAACAAGATTTGAAACTAGCCTGAATCAACATATAAAATAATAAATGAACAGTCCAGTTAGAGGGTTAGAAATTAAAAATGATGTAGAATAATAACTACAAGTGATAATCCAGTCATTTTTATTTTATCTTGAAGAACAAATATACATTGGGTTCTGAAAATAATGTCGTTCAAATGTTTCACTCAGCTTCGCCTAGTGGAATGCACACTGAATCCCAATTTTCGATTATTCCTTCATTTATACCAGAGTAGTCTGAAAAGTTTCCAGCTTCAACATAAAGATGGCGTTACTCGTCAAAAATTTTCTGGTAATATGACTGAGCATTCGTTTAACCTGGATAATTTAACCTTGAAAATTTCAGCCATATTAGATGCTCAGTTGTTTAAAAAAGTACCACGATACTTATAAGTCAAGATAATGATGAACATTTGTTTTCCTAAAACTTTTTGTTGCTAAAATAAATAGAGAAATTCACAATTTTGATTTAAAAAACAAACTTTATAATTATTAATAAATTATTATTTATTTATAAAAACTAACGAATTGGCTTCGTTATCATTAATCCAGGCAGTTGGACAAAAAATATCAGTGTATATTGTGTATATGTATGATAATTTTGACCTAAAAGTAAATTCCGTAAGAAAAACAAATTTTGTAAACTCAAATTCAGAAATGTCATACATAGTAATCTCTCTTTATAGCTATAACTCTTTTAGCTAACTCCCTCTTTTTTTTTCTCAGCAGGTTACGTGACGGTGCCAGACCTTTGGTCGAGTGATTAATTACTAGGAATCAAAAATTAAAAAAAGGTTTGACTTCAATTATTTAAATAATTAAATCCATAACCCGATATTATTCATATATAACAACATTCTACAAATATTGTATTAAACTTTATCATGTGAAAATCAATAATGAAAAAATAGAAAAACACTTGGCGGAAATCATTTTACCATAAGACTGTGTATAAGAACGGTTTGAAAATATTATTTTTCTAAAAAACTAGATGGTGAATAATTTTCAAATTCTGAGCATATTTCCATCATATATACTTTGTCATAACTACCGAATTTCAAGACTTAGACTTGGAAACTCGTTTTTTTCTATAAGAATAGCTCAAACCTCCTTAACTGTGAACTACGGGCGCCCTACTATAGCATATAACTGCAGCCACGGTGTATTTTACACCAGTTATAAAAATCTAACAAAAGCCAAAACATTTTTTATACCACATAGTTTTTTGTCTTTCCCTATTAGGTACTCCATGTCACAATATCTATGCACGTTGATTGTTGTCTCCTTTCATTTCTGATTCTGTGTTGTCATCGCTGTCTTCGATACGTTCGTCTGACGAAGTATCTGGTTCTTTATTTCAGTCAATGTCAATCTAGTGTAAACCATTAGAGGCAATGGACCTTAAAGTTGTTATTTAACACCAACTCCATAACTGTTGTCAACATATTCGGTATTAATGCAGATATTTCAACACGAATGTTATGCTGTGGCTGTATGGTTTGGTGGATATTTATGTAAACCTTTTCCTTTAAAAATTCGCATAAAAAATAATCCAAATACATTAAATACATTTTGCATGGAACTTGCCAATTTGATGGAAGTGGTTTATCACACAGGTGTACAAAATTAAAAAAAAAAATTTGGTGCTATCAGTAACATTAAATTGTCAAAAGCACGTACAGTTTTTATCTATTCACATTGATAGTTTGATTGTTCAATTAATAGATTTGATGAATTTATAGAATGATATGAGTTTGATGATGATAAATAAGTTTGTGATAAATGAGTAAAAGTTAGTAAAGAAAACCTGGAGGGAATCAATAAATCACTACGATGACTGTTATTTTTGTTTAGTCAAGGTACATGGTATTAACCGAAAAAAATGACCTATCCCGATCTGGTATCCGCTAAAAGACCAGTTTCTTATTTTTCGTGGCCGGTCTAATCCTTCAGACACAAAATGTATTACATCCGAAAATAGACAAGCTTATACTAGCGAAGAAAGTGATAATTTTGAAGCTACGTCATCAAAACCTCTACTTTTTACTCAAGACGCTATGACTTTATCAGAAACCTCGACCTCTCAAAAGGAAGATCATAACTGTTGGCATCCAGACTCAAAGAGAGAAATTTACTTTCTCCAGGTACTAAAATTACATTTTATCGTACTCTTCCGTACCGCTTCCGTTTTTTCGCTCAGAAAATTATATTGTTTTTTGTAATGATGTCGGTGGTGTTTTATCAATAATGGATTTTTTGACCTGCCAGTCAAATGAATGGAGATTTTTTTATAGACAGTTCCAAGCGGAATTTGAAATATATTTTGCTATATAATGGCAATAAGCATGGTGCTGTTCCCATTGCCTATTACACTAAATTAAAGCAGCAGTATGATCATATCACTTTTATTGACAAAACTCAAGTACCATAATCACAAGTGAGTTATATGCGTTCATTTAACAATGGTAAACTATTTATTGGGTCAACAAAGCAGCTATACAAAATGTCCATGTTTTCTCTATTTGTGGGATAGTAGAACTAAAAGCTAGCATTGAATTAAATCAAACTGACCTGAAAGAAAAGACTTGACTGTTGGGAAACAAAATATCATAAATACAGCGTTAGTTACTAGAGAGAAAATAATTTTGCCTCCATTGAAAATAAAATTGGGACTAATGAAAGAGTATCTCAAGGCATTGGATAAAAATGGTTCCTGTTTTAATTATATATCGAGGGAATTTCCTGGTTTGAGCACGGAGAAACTTAAAGCTGGCATTTTGGTTCACTTTCGATGAAAGATAACAATTTCGT
Source organism: Cosmopolites sordidus (assembly GCA_031761425.1). Taxonomy (NCBI): domain Eukaryota; kingdom Metazoa; phylum Arthropoda; class Insecta; order Coleoptera; family Curculionidae; genus Cosmopolites; species Cosmopolites sordidus. Next base: position 181,251 of record JARFXV010001649.1, read on the forward strand.
GCATTCAATGAATGATATAGAATCATTAGCCTGGTATGCTTTCGTCAATGTTGTAAAAAATGTCTTAGTTATAAGTCCGAAAATTATCGCGATTTGGTCCAAAACATGCTGAAAAATGTCAGAAAACTTGGATGTAATATGAGAATCAAAGTTCACTACCTCCAAAATCATTTGGAGAAATTTCTGGACAACCTTGGCTCTTACAGACCTAAAAATACGAAAGAAAGGTACCAGGGTCGATGGGATGAATATATTATGGCCGATTACTGCTGGAATATCATGCGTGAGTACCTGGAAGGAACTCACTCCAGCATAACAAGCATATTCAAAAACAGTTTTAATCTTTTCGGCACCAAATTCATTGTAGATCTGGGTTATGTGCATTGTTTCACAAAATTGGATGTAAACTGAATAGCGAAATTCCCTATTGTGCTCCACGTCGTCGAATCGACGTTTCTGGAAACTCCTCCACACGTGCAATATTTTTATCATGTCGCACTCTTCTTGGATTTTCGATACAGATCCTATTCCCAATTATTTCGAATTCTTGAATAAATTGTTGCATTCTTTTAGTGTGTATTTATAAATAATAAAACTTGCAAGTATAGAACATTGTATTATACAACACTCAAACCTAAACTCAGCGGCGGTTCGTGGGGGAAAAAAGCAGGTGGGGTAGGTATAACCAAATTTTGGAATGGCGATAGGGAAATGCGTCGCAACCGAAAATTTTAAATTTCTTAGTATCATACACACAATTTGCTGTTTAGAAATACGAGTATAACTGCCAGATATTAAATTTTCAAATAGGTACCTTTATATAGATAATAAAATTTTGTTAAACTCACTCTATGGTGAGTTTAGTTCTATGACCATGACCATTAAATCTGTTTGTAGTTGAAGGCCATCCTCCTAAATGTCTGAGCAGCAAAGTGGTCCATGACTTGATCAATAAAATTTGAAATTGACTTCACAAGTTTTTTTTTTAATAGATAGCGTTACTTGTGTTGCGAAATGTTTTGATTCATTTGAGGGTAGAGAAACATCTTTCGCTTTCCACAGTCGTCATAGTTCGTCGGTACATGAAACAGAGTTGTCAACTAAATATTGATGTTAAATTGTTTTAGATAAACATTTGTAAAAGCGGCATAACCCCACTGTGTTTCATAAAATCGCCCGGTGCGTATATTACCGAGAATCAATTTTTTAATTTTACGTAGTTTAAGTTTGCAAACAGGTTACACACAATTTTAATGTCTTCCTTTAGAAAGACGGCTCGATATTCACCAAATTTTTCAGTTTCAAATAAATTTGAAACAGTTAGGTACACATCGGAACTAAAATGTTCATTAACCTGTATAGTTAAAGTATCACATATTTCCTTGCATATCCTGACATCCGGATTGGGGTCCTCTTTGTCAGTAAATTTCCGTTTCTTTCTGCGATACTCTATAATCATTGTAGATTTTTCACCAGTTAAGTTACCAAATTCTTGAATAATTTGTATTTCCATATTGTCTCTAATATTTTGAATGGCTGTTGAAAAAGTTACCAAATTCTTTTTAACTTTAAGTGCATCTAGTTGCCTGCTTTGCAGTTGATCATAGAGAATGTCATCAGTGGGGCATTATTTTATTGAAGAAAAACAACTAAAATTTTAAATTATCATGTTTCCAATTCTTCTTTATAAATGTAAACAGTATTCAAATATTTCGACGTAAAGTTCCATCTGGTAGAGGCCGCACGGGGTAGACCCTTTTTCACGACGAGTTCACGTCGCTGCTTCATGATCGAGAAAAGAAAGCCGGAAATGTAGACAGATTTGCAAAAAACACCTTTACACCTTTTTCTATTGAACACCTTTCAATTATTAAAACTGATTTTTGATGACAATTCGGTCTTCAAATGTTAATGTGACATTATTTCTATTCATATATTACACTGAATTCATCTTCACTATTGTAATCGTTGAAAACATTTACTTTGCAACCACTCGAAAAGTCGAAAAGCGCGATAGCAAAAGACACCTGACTATTGAGAATGGGGCGCCCAAGATATGACGTTATAAATGCCATCCATTATAATTTCTGGGTTACTAGCAAAGCGATGCATTGCTGCCTTTGTTTTTCGCACTCGATAGTAAAGAAAACAGTAGCCGCACAAACTTGTCTGTGCCGAAAGCACGTGTTCTTTAATCAGTGCGCTTTGGCAACTCACGACCTATTTCGTTACCGCGAATGACATTATGGATGTTAGACTATAGAAGTCGCTAGAAGCGTGACATAGGCAGAACAGGGAATAAATTAATATAAAATCGGATTTTTTTTTTCACTTAATTTTTTAATTTTTTAGGTAGTTATGGACTAACCGTCATTGCCTAAATTGCGACAAGTATCACGGAAAAAATGACACTAAAACAAAATGATGATTGAAGCACTTTATATTAAGTGCTTCAGCAATATTGCACATTGATTGTGGTACAGAGAACCACAAACTGAATCAATCTGTGGTGCTACCATTATCCTGACATATATTCTGATTTTAAATTTTCTTTGAAACTTAGCCTTTTCTATATACAATAACGCCAAGGAAAACAATAACAAATCGTGGTAAATCTGCTTTTTACCAAATCAATATATAAATATAGGATACAGAATAGAGAGCGTTGATAATGCAAAATGGTGACTAGACAGTTAGCGACCTGGCACCTCGTTTAAAAATCACCGTGTAATCAGCAGTAGGTCTGTAATTATAATTATTTATCATTATATACCAGCTGGTAAATGCTAATAAACTAATTAATATGCTCGTGGAATGCTTTTATGGCTTGGCCGATATTTTGCATATATCATTCCATCGTGCATAAATAAAAACAATTTTTTTACAGTGGGTTTGAACGACATATTATTGTCGTATTTTAGATATTGTTCGTGGCATATCAAATGCAATAAGCACATAATAAGTGTCCGACGAAATCTCCCAGGCGGATGTAGTTTGTGAAACGCGTATCTTGATACGATCTAGCCTAAAAACAAAATCTTATTTGCGATTTCTTAATTGGAATTTAACGCTGGTAAAACAAGAATTATGGTTTAAATTCGTTTGAAAAATATTTCACAATTGTGACAATAACAGAATAAGTAACCCGATAATTTCCGGCATCGGTAATTTTCGTTGTTGTGACAACCGTTTATAAATTGACCTCTGAATTTTGTATTAAATGCTTTATCAAACTAATTAATAACCCGAAAATATATTAAATATTATCCCTTCTATTATGAATACTATATCACGAAATACTACATCATATTATCAATACCTTATCAGTTCAGATATTTAAAATAATTGAAATGTAGTTGAGGGGTACATAATGATAAAAAGTTGTTAGTGTTTATCATGTTTTGATCTAATTGAAATATAATAAATAAACCAAATTCCAAAATGAGCACATACAGTGGTAGCCAATAAAATAAGAGTTGCGTAGCTTTATTAATATAGTTTATATAAACGTATTTTTATATTGTTTCTAAGGCAATATTAATTTTCTAGAATGAATTTACGAGTATTCAAAAGGCATACATGTTATTAGTCTGAAGTTGATTTATATAGTTTAGAGCAAATTACTTCGTCAACAAAATATGAACAATTTTCATTATGAATTATAAAAAACTAAAAGTTGTAATTCTATAAAATTGTTTACTTTATATAATTACCGAAGCTTAGTACTTCTTAACTAGTAAATAACATATCTTAGCTAGACATTGTTATAGCTTAAAAAAGGCGTTTAATTTTGTAATTGCTGTAATTGCTAGATTATTGAAATAATCATATGTAACCTAAAAACAACCAGAAAAGAGAGACTGGCCACCAAAAACGAGTAAATACATGGATAATCGTATTATAGGCGAAGTTTTGAAGGAAACTATTGCTGCATTACCGTTATAAGAAAAATATTGATCTAAGTATCAGCACCACAATCATTAAACAACGTTTACAACAGAAGAAGTTATACGGTAGAGTAGCCTAGAATGTTCCGTTTTAAGCAAACAGAATATAAAACAGCAGTTAAAATTTGCAAAAACGAACTGTGGTGAAGATTTCCAAAGTAATTGGAAAAACATTCTATTTAACGGTGGAACCAAAATTCATTTATTTAGTTCTGATGAAAGTTTATAAGAGAGAAGACGTATTAATGAATAATTCAATTCACATAACACTTTGGATACAGTGCAATATGATGGTGATAACATCAAAGTAAGGGGTTGATTTTCATATAATGAAGTAAGTCCAATATTTTGGACAAAAGAAAATATTACAAAAGAAATTTAATTTGGAATCTTAGATGTAATTATGCTACCTTACGCTAAAGAGAATATAAGGTGGGTCTACCAGCAAGACAATGATTCCAAATATACTGCTCATATGGTGAAGAAGCAGTGATTTGGGAGGAAACATAATAAAGTGTTGTGAGTGGCCTTAAGAGTCCCCGGGTCTAAATCCGATGGAGAACCTTTGAGAAGGCTTAAAACAACGTCTTTCTGATAAAAAATAGCAAACAAGAAGACATTATGGCAAAAAAATTCAGGCAGCTTGGTTTTCAATATCCGAAGAAGCATACTGACATCAAATCGACTCCATGCCAATGAAAATGTCAATCAATAATTAAAAATAAGAGCCATGCTACAAGTACTATGCTTCGGTAATTACATAGACTAAACTGTTTTAAAGAATTAAACCTTTTCATTTTTTAATGATTTGTAATAAAAATTACTTTTTTGACTATGTAATGTTTTCGAAAATATCTCATCAATGGAAAATTTTGAGTTAAATAATTGTTTATATTCAGACTAGTACCATGTGTGCCTTTTAAATGCTTGGCAAATACATTCTGAAAATTTTATAATGTCATGGAAATAAGGTAAAGATGAGTTTACATAAAATATATAAATAAGGCTCCGCTATTATAATTTTATCGGCCATCACTGTATATTACCATTAGGCTAATTGAAAAGTTCACAGAGCGATACCTATCGAGCAGTAAAAGAACTATTTAATCTACTATATTTTGAAGTTTCATCCTTCATTACTTTCATATAAAAATATTGAAAATCGTGCAGTGATTAAACTATTTGTAAAAAAAGGTTTAAAGGCAATGGAAATTCATAGTGAAATGGTAAATGTATTTGGAGAGTCTACTTCTTCAAAAACAACAGTTTGTAACTAGGCAGAACCCCCCCCCCCCCCGAAATAAGCCAAATATTACCTAATATACCGAAAAAATACGAGGAGTGAAGAGAGTTAAATTATTACATTTGAATTGAATATATATCCGAATTAGTGGACGTTGCGTACAGTAACGCCATCTCTTGTTGAGTAGTATATTTTTGTTGTTTTATTTACTTCAAACTAAACCCCCCGCAAAACTAAATCCTGGCTACGCCCGTGATTATATGGTTATGGCTGACAGACAACTGACTGAGTGAAATTACCAAGGCCATGGACATTTCAACTGAACCGTGTTTCATACTTTGAAAAAGGAATTGGGCTTGAGAAAGCTATGTGTAAGATGGATGGCGATGGGTGTTAAATTCTGATCAAAAACGACTTCAAGTAAAACTTTCTAACCAAACATTTGAATACTTTTCAAAAGAATAAACTACATTTTAAACAGCGTTTTGTAACTATGGGTGAGACTTAAGTTTACCATTGTGATCCTGAACTGCGGCAACAAATTCCAGACTGGACTAAACCCGGTTGTTCAGCTCCAAAGCAGCCAAAGTGGTCAAAATCGACCAAACAGGTTATGGCATCAACTGTGGATGCAAAAGGCATTTTGTTAATTGATTACCTTCAAACCGATAAAACAATATCAGGATAGTACTACTGAAATCTTTTGGATCAATTGGATGTAAATAGTAGTGAGAAAAGATCTGGTTTAGCGAAGAAAAAAATATTTTTTTATCAAGACAATGTACGGGCTTACAGAGGTAATGGCCAAATTGAAGAAGTTACACTTCGAATTGTTGGAGCATCCATCTGACTTTCACCAGCTCCCAAATCTCAAAAAATTACTACGTGACATGCTTTTGATCAAATGAAGAAGTTATAGCAGCCGTAGAAGAGTATTTTGAAGGACTTCCACAAAATCACTTCAGAGGTAAAATAAATTAATTGTAGAACCACTGGAAAAAATGTATTCAACTTAAGGAAGCATATACTTGGAGAATAACTTGTTTTATCATTTCCGCTCAGTAAACTTTTTAATTAGCCTAGTATAGTTGTATATAAAACAGACACATATATCAATCAAAGCCCTAATGTTAATTAATTTATATTGGCAATTTAAATAAAAAGATCGCCGACCGCAGTGGTCTGGTGGGTTAGTCGCCCGTCTGGCATTGGATTGACAGGTCCCGGGTTTGAATCCTGGTGCGGGCATGGATGTTTGTGTCCGTATTTGTATATGTTTGTCGGTGTTGGTAAGACACTAAATAACGTCTTTGAGCGTTGACGTGACTCAAATTAAATATATATATATATATATATATATATATATATATATATATATATATATATATATATATATATATATATATATATATATATATATATATATATATATATATATATATATTATTGATTGTTTCTTGCATTTTATGTTTCAACTGGATTTATTGAACAAAAGTAGCGTATTTCAGTTTGTTTGCAATATAGACCAATACCTATTGGCAATATTGTCCTACCATAATGTATGGTAGGACAATATTACATATTTTGTAAATACAGCTTGTTTATCTTTCTTCAACCTACAATTTTAATCCAGTTCCCTTTTTTCAATCGAAGTGAAAATAAATAGAAGCTTTAAAATGGTTTTCGCTTTATCAGAAAAATAAATGCACAAGAAGGTTGATTTCAGAAATCTCTTGATGTGTAGGTAGGAGTCGGCACGTAATTGATAATTTGATTAAAAACCCTTAAAGATACAGAAAGAAAACGATTACTGGAAGACCCTCTGTATTGACAGAACGACAAAAAAATACAATCTTAAGTGCCGCTTTGGCCACTAATTATCAGCGATATCAATTCATCAGGTACGTTTTTTGGTAAGTAAACCAAGTTACTAAATATAAGAAAGCACGGATAATATCGAACAACAATCTTTTTGCCCCGGACCTTATTATCGATCAATCGAAGTTCACTACAATCCTTGTTATAGAATTTTGGAAATCTAATTACGAAACCAACTACCTTCCTGTTTGATAAATTCAACACAATTTATGATTGACAAAAGTCTATTTTATTAACAAAATTGTTTCAGAGGATATCTCTCTAAGGGCCGGTTCTACAATGCAAGAATATACCAGGTATAAACTATACTTGGAATAAAATTTGAAAAGCCCATTCTGTCAGATTATATATGAAACAAAATTGATTTAATAATGGATTATATAAACTACAAAATGAACGTCAATGGGTAAACTTCTTTTATCGTTCTTAGGCAACTTATTCACGAGCAAATTTGAAACCAAGGCGAAATATAAATTCAGTTACTTTCCAAGGATGTGGCTAAGATATGTGAATGATGGTTTTGCAATTTCTATACAAATAATGATAATTTAGAAGATTGTTAAGAACTTAAATTGTAAATTCCAAACCAATACATTTACGTACGAAATCGAAAACAATGATATATTACCATTTTTATTTGGATGTTCTAGTGAGTAGGAATTAGTTAAGTTTTGATGTCTTTATGAAAAACACCACCACTTCGATATACATTCCTAACGATTAAAATCATAGTTTCCATAAAAAAAAACTACTAGTTTAACTTTTATGGGGTCTAGATTAACTAATTTTCCTTTCATCATCATCATCATCATCATCATCATCATCAGCCTGTGTCAATCCTCTGCAGAATAAAGGCTTCTTTAGCATGCTTCCAACTCTCGCGGTCCTGTGTTTTCCTCTTTCGGGTCCGATATACTTAATAATGTCATCAGTCCATCCTGTTTTTAGTCTTCTACTTGGACCGTATTGGTCCATCTTTCGTTGCATCGCCTCGTTCGTTTGTTCTCTGATCTATGTGCAGGTCTTTCTATCCCGTCGAGTAGTGCCAAGCATACATCTTTCCATTTCCCTCTGTGCTATCCGAAGTTTTCGAAGTAACGGCGATGTGAGTGTCCAGGTTTCATTTCCGTATCTCATAACGGGCAGGATATACTGATCAGACTTTTCTTCTCAGGCAAACTGGTAGTATGTTCTTAACCACTATGTTGAGCTTGCTAAATGCCTTCCAGCTACATTTAACGCGTCGTTCCATCTCCCGAAATGTTCCTTTACAAAACTTTTCTTTTGACAATTTTTCAACTTTTCTTTAAACAATTTTCCTTTAACAAACAAATAATAAAAAATAATTAAGAAGGTGGCCGAAGTGAATGGTTATAATAAAAACGTTCTAGATAATTTAATTGGAAAATATAACAAAAACAAATTCATGGCAATACTGTCTGATGCCCAATTAACACGACGGCTAGACAATATATTGACAAATCTAGTAGTACTATATAATAGTAGTCTACAAACCACTTAATAAGTTAAGACGTTTTGGGTAATTTGAAGAATAATGCAGAAATAAAAAATCGGAGATTTTTCAATTTTCCAAGATTCTGATCGAAGGTATATTGAGCTAACAAAAGATTAATATTAACCAAATATAAAGTATATGGGAGAAATGAAAAATGCTGGTTGCCCAACATGTACACATGCTTGCAAGCATGACCATAATAGAATTATTGGAAACTTATTAGCGGCTTATTAAAGATATAAATAATAATAAAAGCATTTATATAGCAAAATATAAGAAAATCACGAACAAGGATAAAGTAACTATTCCTTTCAGCCAACTTTTAATTATTAAAGTAACGTTTGGTTAACTTCACAGTTCGTTATTTTTACACTCTTCATTAAGTACGATTGCCATATAAACAGAACACAATTAAGTTTTAGAATTAGATTGAATTCTGGTGATGCCAACATACTTAGCGAAACACGCGTTGAGAATTCAAAAAATGATTTGATGTTTAGTGAGAAATATCTTCGATTTTACATCGAATGTTCCAAAATAACAATTGATGTATATGTTTCATTCCACAGTTGCCTTATATATTTTATTGGAGCCCACTCTCTAATGATAATATTAATTACTAACCTCGACTGAAACAATAAAAACTACCGAAGCGGAAGTTAATAAAAATTCCATCTGAATAACTTCAGACACATGCACCGGTGTACGAGAGAAGAGAATAGATTTATATCGTGACTTATTTATGACAACTTTCATTTTGATTTTTGATTGTCGGCAATCAAAACACGACTACAACTAGTATGATATAGTTGATGTCGAGAAATGATGAGTTTTTTTCTACGAGGAATATTTAAAATATAGTTTAATTGTGTTTGTCAGTCATCGAGTTGATTTAATTAGGTTATTGTATCTAGAAAATATTATACACCGCTTGATTTAATTTTAATTTTTCTGTTTATATGAGAAAAGATCTAAAAATAACTATTAGCAAAGTGTAATTTTCTATAACCATAATAATATAATTGGGCGTATATGTAATTCTGGGGAATATTACAAACAACTGTTTTATAAGCGTTACAGATCATTAATCATATTATCTTAAAAATAGGGTTTGTGCTATTAAGTATAATAACGTATGCTTCATTCTTATTACATCTTACTGATCGTGTTATTTTTTTCCGTTCGCGTTAAGTTTGACACAAGCAAATTCCATTCACACGGATCTAGAAACTGGAATAATTTCTGACAGATCTGATTGTTTGAATGTTGAAAATTCGAAACGCGTAAAAAATAATTATCACTGGCTATAATGAAACATATTAAGAGAGTTCAAAAATTGTGAGACCTTAAATGATACAATATTAAATACAATAATTTTCTGTATATATAATTTAGCATAATGAGGTCTCATTTTAGTTATATCAAAATATTTTTCTAAATACGAAATCAAAGAAGAATCAAGAAAAATTAAAACATTGTACTCGTATATGATCGTAGTTCTAAAAGTTATGTACCTTGTGTACTATGTACTTAATAATAAATCAAAAGAATCGATTGTCTTAGCTTAATGTGATCATTTAATAATAATAAATAATAATATTCTTTATTTAGCACTGACTACTACATACAATTTGTAATTAATTTATATTTATTCATTAAACTCAAAGGGATTTACCACTAAATACCATATCGCTTTTTTTAAAGCTCTCGATGCACGTTTCGCTAACCATTTCGCTAGCATTATCAGGAGATGATATATTTATTGATTTTATGATGATTTTATTATCTCCTGATGATGCTAACATGGTTATTGAAAGGTGTGTAGAGAGCTTTAAAAAAGTAATTTGATGTTTAGTGGGAAATCTATTTGAGTTTAGTGTTTCGCACCGAAGTTCGCACCGTGTTTCGTTCCGATATTTAATATATACACACAAGTCTATTCAAAATCAAACAAACCAAACCTATTTTGCCAAATAATATTTACGGATTTTATCTACAAACATTCCTTAAACTTTTTATATTTTTTAGCTCTGCTGGCAAACCACCTAATGGCCGAATACCATTGCCAAAAAGCGATTTCTGGTACCACGATCAAAATTTATATGGAGATCCTCCTTTGAGTTCTTTGAGTGCATGTTACATTGGTGTTTTTCGAACCACACTATTAAGTACCTTCCCAGATATGCATTAAGTTATTTTCAATTTTAAAAATCATAACAATAATAGCCATCTCAATACTCTCATACAGAGCACCAGCCCAAAGAGCGCAACATCAAATCGACCGGTGTATATCTACCGCAATGCAAAATAATTAACATTGCCTTATTTTGTAAAATTTGTAATCTATTTATTTAATTTTTATTACAACCTAACAACAAAGAGCTAAAATGGAGATAAACTATGGCATCATATATTAACAATGTTGATCAATTGCTTATGTGCTATTCGAAATAACCCTATTTTTTTAATCATGTAATTTACATGAGTACACAAGTTCAATTGAGAATCAAGGATTATTATCCCTAGATATTTAATTTAATCAACGAGTTCAATATTATTCTGCCCGATGAAAATATTTTATTTTTTTATCAATAAACGACTTTAATATAACAATAATTTTCCCTTCTCAAAATTTAATTTTAATTTATTCACACATAGCTAACTATCTGATATAGATAGTTACTTCTAAATTAATATCTTTCATCATTTGGTCATAGTTATGTCCCGTTATTACAAGGAGAGTAACGTCTGAACACAAATTTAAGTAAATTTTTTTTAATAATGTATACAGGTTATTGATGTATATAAGAAATAAAAAAGGCTCCAATACACTACCTTGTGGTATACCACTATCATTTTTCAAAATTTCTGATATAGCACTTGTTCGATGAAAGCGGTCACTCAAATAATACTTGAGCCATTTTATAACACAAGATATCACGTCATAGCACTACAGCTTCATAATCCGATCTTCTCTGTTTATAGTTTCAAATGCATACTTTGGGTCCACAAATACACCAACAACAACATTATCGTTACTAATATCTTGGCGCCATTTCGTACAAATATGTTGCAATGCAGACCGCATGAATGTTTATCACGAAATTTCGATTGTCCCACATAAATGTAATTTTTATTTTTAAAGTATGTACGCAACTGTCTACATACCACTATTTTATTCCATTCATTTTCATCCAGGGAGCAATTTCCTCAAATTGAGAATCGTTGGGAGCTAAGTCAAATATGATGCACGAGAAAGCAGTTCAAAACGTAGGTTGAGGAGTTTTGCATCAACAACCCGAAACTTGTGTGCAGACTCCTTATCCTGGTGAAAGACCAATTCAGTTTTATACCACGTATATATTTTATATATATTTTTATGGCTACACTTTCATGTTCTTTTTTCGAAATTTTTGTTAAATATTATGTTTACAGTATTTTTATAAAACTAAGTTTGAGATTATGTTTTCCCTTTTTTTATTATTTATTTATATTATAGTCATTGGACATATTACGTATGCTATTACAACAACATTATTTGCCGAACAGCCGGTCGCGTTGGTGCGGCGGTAAGAGCGTCTGCTTTGCCGAATCCGCGCTGGAGCGGTAGCTGGTTCGATTCCAGCGCTCGGATGGTTATTTTTCTTTCTTCTGTCCGTTTATCTTTCCTAAATGTTTGTGATTGTTTCTAGGCAAGAGTGTAAAATCCGACTACGAATTACCCCTCAGTCACGCCAGTTAAAGGCTGGGTAAGGCCGGATGCCTTCTAAGAAGTGTTCTACGTTGGTCACTCGCCAGTCGGTAGGTTTCCTGATAGACTTATGGGTAGGCACATAACCAAGGGTTTATAGCCCGAGGGGGGTGCTGGCCTGGGTTTGTCGGAAGCTGATGACCGTGGTTCGGAACCCACGTTAAGCTGTAGGTCCAGTCGCTAAATAGCCTAGTTGCTGATGCGCCTCTAACCCAAACACTTTACTTTTACTTTTTATTTGCCGAACAGTGTCTTTTAGTGTAACGACTCAATTTCTCTGGCCACCACTGTATATCTGGCCAAAATCTGCCAGTTGTGAAGGATATGATTAAACCAATATCGGGCAGAGGTTATATTTCATGGTCCTCAAGAAGCTCGGACTTGACTCCTTATGATTACTTTTTATCAATTTCTCCTTTTTTTCACGAACAAAGAAATTATTGCTCAATCACAATCAAATCTCAAGTTAAAGGGAATATCTGCCAAGGAACAGCAGGAATAGGCATCAAGGAGTACAGAAGAGTTCGTTCAAAACTTAACAAATAATCTAGTAGTTAGAAGGAGATGGATAATATCCATGACGAATTTTGAAAAGTACGAAAATTACGGATTGAATATACAAGTACATGCATATAATATTAATTATTAAAAATATTCTTCCCTATAAAAAGTTCTTTTCCATAATTAGAAACTTTATAGGCTTAAAAATGCAACAATGCTGGATCATTTTTATTTTATGAACTTGTAAAGTGAAAGACAGAAACCGAAGTATCTTTTTTTAAAGATATATTTTCAATATTAAAGTTAAATTAAAAACAAAGATTTCACATAAATAATTAATTTTAAAATTTCAATATCATGCCTTATTAACTCCCGTTTAGAATGATAATATTAAAATTAATCGCCAATTAAAACTTTTCGATGTAATTTTATTCCATAGTTAAGTAATCTCTAGTTAATTTCACACTTTTTAAAATCTCGTAAAATAAATGCATTTTCGACGTGGTAAAACATAACATCGTGATAAATTGGTTAATTAAATTATACGATTTCAATACAGTATAGCAGAATTCAGTCCACTGTTTATCATTTAAGTCTCTCTATCATCCACTGTCTACCACTGTCTATCATTAAGGTATCACCAGAAAATTAAATAGAAATTAAATCAGTGGTTTTGTTTTTATCTTAAATGTAACAAAAGTGTTTCCGTATTTTCCTTTGTTTATAAATAAAGGATTCTGTTTCATTTCTTAGAGGTTTAATTCGAACTTTTTATTTCGACAAATGAACATTCCATCTTCAATATTAAAGTGATTCCACTGTGAAATATTCAGTTGAGGGTTTTTAACAACATTAAAATAATTGAAATTAAAAACATTAACAAATTGGGTGAACTAAGACATTATTATAAAAAAAGGCTTCAAAGCGACTGATGCCGCTCGTGAGATTTGTTAAGAATAGTGGGAAGGTACAGTATCAATCTGCAGCGCGAAACGTTGGTTAAAAAGTTCCGGGAAGGAGACGTGAGAGTTAAAGATAGGGGAATATTAGGCCGCCCGTAGTCTCCCGACGTTTTAATAGCAACTGTGGCTGCAGATTCTAGAACAAGTAGAACGAACCGTTAAGCGGAATTTGTGAGATACAGCAGCGGTGCCCAAAAACTGTTGAAGCATCCTTCGTGAACTGAGGAATGTATTTTTGTTACACTCTAGTAAAACATTTAAAACACTTATGCTTATGCTTAAATGCTTCAGAAAGAAGATGGTAGGATTATGTATCACAATTTTAACGAACAAATTTCATTACTTTGAAGATTATGGTATCGGTCGTGCACGATAACATTTGTACAGGCTCAAAATAATCCTTTGTATAAAATTGAAATAATGCAACATGTTAACAGTTTGTAAGAAACTTCAGGATAATTTTAGAAAAAAACACAAATGAGGAATATTTTTTTATTGAATAAATCTACGAGCGGTTTTAGAAATCTCAAATGAATCAAATGAAATTGTTCCGAAAAGTAATTATATAACGACAGTGCATATAAAAATTATTTGCAAATGGCTAAAATGCTAATTAGAAAGTTTTAGAAAACAAATTTATACAATTTGACACAAACGGTTGGAGTTTTATATTGAACCAAGCCGAACTCTGCACAACAATAAATTCTGAGCCAAAGTACTACCTTCTGTCAAATATTTGGATCAAAAAGTTGTTAAAAATCTTCATTATTCACTTTGTTACGTCGATCTGGCTCGTTATATTTATTGTTTCTGAAACCCAAAATGCAATGCGGTGACAAAAATTCATTATCTACAAGATATTATGGCAATTTTTTGTTAATATTCCAATTAGAGTGTGACAAATTCAAATCAGTGTCTGAACTGTTGTGGACGAGCTAGCATTATCATAATGAAGGTTGATGCGACGATTTCGATACTTATAAAATTCACTGATCACTTGCAATAAATAAATTGATACATGCAAAATCATAATAGTTCCAAAAAAGCCAAAGTTGGTAATAGTTCGAATAAACGGGAAGTAAAGAGATGAATGCCGGTTTCAGCACGATATCAGAGTTGCATTCAGTCGTGATTAATGTTAAACTTGTAGTCATACTCAGGTAGAATATTCAAGGAAGCACCACAAGGTGAAGTATTTGGGATAAAAATTGACGGCGAGACAGCTTACTAGGCCTCCAAGCACTCTCCGATTCGATTTAAATAGATAAATAAAATCTAAAAGTGAATCAGTCTAATTTTAAAAATGCGAGAACTTTTCTGTAAAGATAATCAAAATCTACAAATCTGTTAACGAAAAATCAAATGTTACATTTGGTTTATATCGTTACATGTGACCGAAATCCGAAAGGGATACTTCAACTTCCCTAGGCAGCATGTAAATAAACGAAATTGTCTTAAAACGAACAGACACCGCCCATGAGTTAATAATTGTTAAGTGTGCTGAAACTTGTGTCATATCTTGTATATATTATCAAACAAGAGTGATATAAAATTCTGAAACTCATAACAAAAGGCAATATAGACCCTGACGCGTCGTGACAAGACTGGCTCCCTGGCTAAAATATTATCTGTGAATAGATCGGAACTATTTAGAACGGACGAAAATAGAGCAGTACTTGCCAGACTAATATCCAAACAAAACAAAATTCATGTGTGATTACGATGTAACTAATACATTGCATGAATGAATAACTTTTATTGATATTAATTAATTTTCAAACACCCAAGTGGTGGATGATTTGTTTCATACAGATTTACACGAATGTATCCGTTTGTTACATGCTAAAGTTTTAGTTCTTCGCTCCTTCTTAGCCCACTATATGTTCCATGCCGATCGACCTCAATAATTTCTCTAATAACTCCATGTTTCTAACGAGCAACAAGTGTAGATGAATGACCTTCAGGAAATTCTTTAGTAACATGTACATGTCCAATGCTTGAATTCTTCAAATCATTCTATAAGCACTTCTATAGAATGGTGATTTAGCACCAAAAGATAAAGGCGGATGCATTCTAATTAACCCAGACCACATTTAAAATATTGAAATAAAAATGTTCTTGCGGCAAATCCATTTTCCGCGCTTTTTAAATCTGATAATGATAATACATATTGCAATGGTTTCATTAACGACATATTTAACATTTCTTCATATTCAATATAAATGCAAATAATTTTTAAAATATATTAAATTTATCACCTTAAAATTTGCTTATGAATTACCTTATTTGCTTACAATTACCTTATGATGACAAAAATTAAAATTCTAAGCCACTTAAAACAAAATCACAAAAAACTATTAAAAAAATGATTCATATTATAATTAGTTATAATAATTGCGTAGGTATGCAAGCTGTATGGAAATCTTTACCGAGCAAATCAATTAATATTTCCTGACAATAAAATGTAATTGCCAGATTAACATCCAAACAAAACAAACAAACCAAAATTCATGTGTGATTACGACATAACCAACACATTGCATGAATGAATAACTTTTGTTGATTTTAATTCACTTTCAAACACCCAAACGGTTGAAGATTGTTGCGATGTAGATTCATACGAATGTATCCGTTTATTGCATTTCAAAGTTTTAGCTCTTCACTCCTTAGCTCACTATATGTCCCATGCCAATCAATCTTATTAGTTTCTCTAACAGCTCCATGTTTCTAGCGAGAACAGATGTATCTGAATGACCTTCAGGAAATGTTTTAGTAAAATTTACGTGTCCATGTTTGTTTATTGATTTTTTTAACACCAAAAGCGGAAAAAATGTCAGTGCATTCTAATTAACCCAGACCATATTTAAAATATTTAAATAAAAATGTTCTTGCGGCAAAACTATTTTCTGCGCCTTTTAAATCTGATAATGGCATTTCTCATAAAATATGTTAAATTTTGCAATGATCCTATTAACGACAAGTTTAACATTTCTTCATGTTCAATATAAATGCAAATAATTTTTAAAAAATATTGAATTTGTCATTTTACAATTTGCTACCTTATGATGACAAAATTAAAATTCCAAACTACTTAAAGAAAAGTTCTCACAAAAAAAAACCATTTAAAAAAATCCATAGTATAATTAGTTTTAATAGTTACGTAGGTGTGCAAGCTGTGCGGAAATCTTTACCGAGCAAATCAATTAATATTTCCTAACAATAAAATGCAATTTACCCATAACCAACAGATATAGGACAAGACTTAACCCACTTGTTATGACACATGCTCGTACCGCATACACACAAACGCAAACACACTAGCTCAAACACCTGCATCTGCATCGGCTTTTGCATAACACGACTGTCACTTAATATGTCAATTCTTGGCCGTCATCTTCGATACGCCGATCACTCTAAATGATAAGCTGCCTCTGGCTTTCAACGTAACTTGGGTGCGCCGCTGCACCAGGATCCTATTTGTTATTTATATAGTTCCAGCTCGTAACTAATTACGTCGTGTAATACTGCTAAATGTAAGCGATGTTAAAAGTTCGCGATCGCTGAGTGGATCGGGCAATTACAAGATCATGCAGGGTGAATTTGAATGCAATTAAAATGCTGAAAGTCGTTTCATGCATGGTTTATCATTCGAGATTCTTGTTTTTTTTTCGCTTCGCTTATTTGTTTATTTGTATTGCTTGACGGATCTTGTTTACTTCTGGCGTCGACGATGTTCTTCTACGAGCCGCTTCTGGTCGACGGTTTTCACCTCCCATGTTCTCATATCTTACTTTATAATCACAATCAACTGTCTTTGATAACTTCTTCTATTAGTACTTGCCAGCCACAGCAAAAGTCTAGTTTCTTAACACACCTGATGGCTTGAACTGCTCAAGAAAAATGGACTTATTGCTTTATTTAGTTCTCGTCATATATTTATGCTTTTAATTTCTAATATATTTGATCGCCAGTTAAACCTAAAACGTGTTCTTTTCATGTTTTAATTCAATATATTCGTGCAATTCGAATTGTTCTATTCCTTTACAAATTGTGCAGTTTTTATGATCCTTTAATAAAGCTACCATTATCATTGTCTTATTGTCATATTGAAAAATTATTTTATCCTAGGGCACATTTTTCAAATATTCTGATTTTGGACAGTAATCATTGCATATACAACACACTGAAGTTAGACTGAAAAATTATCATGAATTCACTATTACTTCATATTTATTATTACATCGTTGGCGTAAGCATATATTCATAAAACGTAAACAGGTTGTATAATAATTTTGACAGATATTTCCTTAGAGAATGAATATCTAAATTAAATTTGGATAATAAAATATTACTTGACAAAGTCGCTCTTAGGTCAGTTCGGACATATAGCATACAAATGTGGGAAACAACAACAGACTCTTTGAACCTTGAAATTCGCCAGGGATTTCCGAACAAAGTGATATTATATAACCGTAGATGCTCTAAGATATATACTCAATTTCATGATCCAGCGAGAACTCCCAGTGCCATAGCAGCTATATAAAAAACCAGATATATTTAGAATGCAAAAAAAAACGAATAACAAAAAAAGTTTTAATTAGTATGGCAGGTAAAAGAAGAGGTAGACAAAATACAAAAGGATTGAAAGAAGAAAACTAGGAATAAAAAAACATTAAGAGGGGAAGAAACAGTCAGCCAGACCAAGTGTATATATATATATATATATATATATATATATATATATATATATATATATATATATATATATATATATATATATATATATATATATATATATATATATTATATATATATATATATATATATATATATATATAT